>JAGKTI010022059.1:0-15443 GCA_018397915.1 Birgus latro | reverse complement strand
CATCCAGTCACTCACCATTCAAGCCCCAGAATCCTATTTTACTGTAGCTTCACATAAACGTATCAGTGTGCATTGATACTGGACAGAAACAGCGTGTTATTTTTGCTGCTGAGCTAAAATTCTCTTAATGTAGAAATCGTGAACCAGGTCAGGGTGGAAGTTTTAGGTCGGATGTTGGGATTTGTTTCCATTTATCATATCAGCTTTAACCCCTTTAGTGAGTTTGTTTAAAGATCGTATCCATAACCCCATCGATACCGGCCATCTTTCCTAAGTTGCATGAAATAGTCTGTTGATAGGAAGAAGAGTATATCTGAGAAGAGGGTAATTCTGTTCTTATCCCCTCTAATTAGGCGACGTGTTTTGTTGGCTTATCCTTATTGCCTCCAAATGATTTTATTCAGTTTAAGAAAGGCCTGTTACTGATATACCTTGATATACGATACCCCTAGATGTGATACCCCAGTTTAATGATGGTTTTTTATTTTTTTTAAACTGATTTTGATGTTCTGGACTAAAATTGTGTTTAGGTTGATTTATAAACTGTTTTTAGACCTTGCTTAATGTGTTGTAGCCATAGGTGGGGTGAACATTGTCATTTGGGGTACAGTTTACTAAGCTTGATGTTTTCCAAACATATTTGACGATTTTCAGATTTTATTTGTTGGTTTTAGTGAGTTATTTACAGGTGTTAGGCTTAGGTTAGCTTCCTGTTAGGCCATTTACAATGGCTTTAAACTTGTTTTTGGACTCATTTGGGTGGGTTTGGACTTGGTTGGGGGGAAACCCATGGCTCAGAAATGCATCCCTATACTTTACATGTTAAATCTACCCCGATATACTGTACAAATACCCTGCCTAACGATGGGTTTTTACCTAACCAGTTCCATAGTTAAACTGGAGTATACGTGTATTGAAGGGGTTAAACAAACTGGAATTTAGTGGTAGGACCCTAATTTTTTAAGCAGTTTATCAAATCACTGTGGTGGTTTGATCAGCCTCCATCCCATACTGCAGAATGCAGTCAGCAACCAAATATACTTCAGAAAATAATAATAGGGTTGACATTCCATTTTGGTTTCGGGTTTAATCATATGTCATACATTTTGTAAAGGCTCCAACATGCATAAGTCTGCCTTTGACACCTCATTGCAGTTCTCCATGCTACTTGGTCTTTTTCAGTCTGCCTTTACCTCTGCCCCTGACAGTTCAGTCCCTGTGCACCCAGTTGTGGTTTAATGTGTGGCCTGAGGATAGACCCACGTTCCTATACTCCGTATGGGTTAGGCTTCACTTGCCCATGCCATAATTGGTTTGAATAATAACCCCATGTATTAATTGGGTAGCGAAGCCCCCTAACACCTATTCCTGTCATATTGCTTACTGTTCCCAGTGCTACTTAATTCATTACTGCCAGACTGCATAGGTAACATACAAAAAGATAGTGTGGAAGCGTTGATTTATGTGAGGTGTGCTGGAAGAAGTTCAGGGAGCTGTTGCCTCTCCTGACATTGAGAGGGCTCTCCCCATGTGCTAAGGGATCTTTGTATGTGGCATGTGTTAGGAGTGTAATGCTATATGGTAGTGAGACCTGGGCAGTAAAGGAAGAGGATATTTGCAGGCTCAAACGTACAGAAATGACAATGATTAGGTGGATGTGCAGTGCGTCCCTGAGTGCAAGGCCTGGGGGGGCTGGGTTTATGATGGAAGAGTTGAGAGGTAGGATGGGACTGGAGTGTATTGGTGTTGTGATGAGGAAAGGTAGGCTGAGGTGGTTTGGACATGTGGAGAGGATGGGGGATGATAATTGGGTGCAGAGGGTGAAAAGTGTGAACGTTGGGGTTAGGGTTGCAAGAGGTAGACCGGAAAAGACCTGGGATGAGGTCGTTGACTATGACCTCGGATAAGGGACTGAATAGGGAAGCTGCCAGAGATGGAGCAGCATGGAGAGCCATCATTAGGTGACAAGGCCTTCAAAAACAAAGGAATGATGTCAAAGAATAAAGCAGTATGGAAGAGGTGTGAGGGAGCCTTCTTACCTGATGAGAGTATGGGCCTTGGTAATTTTACTCTTCCTTTCACCTGACTGTCACTCTCGTGTTTTGTTGTTTAGTGCCGGGACTCTTGCTAACTGCCGATGGTCGCCAGCCATTTGGCTCCTAAGGTTTCAGATTTACAAGCCAGATAAATTTTTAGCAGCCAAACTGACTACTATGAGCCAAAATATTTTGAGCAATAAATATATTTATTTACATATGATGATTAGAATCATATACAGTAAAACCTCACTAGAATGGACTAATTGAGGCCCAAGTCATTCCAAAAAAAGCGACATAGGGATTTCTCCCTGCTAAGATATTTTCATACATGAAAAGAGCCATGGGCACAGTTGTACTTCACTCCACCATTTCCTTCTAAATTGGGGCATTAACCCATTTGCCTCTTAACTTTTCTCAAATGCCACTATAAATAATTTATTGCATAACACAGTACAGTTTTTGTAAGGTTTATACTTGATAAAGGCCATTGTAACACTCACAGGAAGATAATTTTCATACATGGTGTCATAGCCACCATCTTGCTTCACCCCACCAGTTCCTTCAATCCCTATTGGTTCTTAGCTTTTCTAAAATGCCACTAAAAATAATTTGTTGCATTACACAGTATAATTTTAGCAAGGTTTAGACTCTATAAAGGCCATATATAACACACAAAAAGATATTATTGCTTATTAAAAGCATCATGGCCACCATCCTGCTTTACCTCCACCACTTCATTTTGACTCATGGCAATATCTCATTTGCCTCTTATTTTTTCTTAAATTCCATTATAAATAATTTATTGCATGATGCAGTAAAATTTAAGCAAGGCTTGGACACAATAAAACTCATAAGTAATAAAAAAAGGTTTCTTACGTAACCATGCAGACTCGCTTGGCTCACCTGATGAAGGATCCTTCAGAGCAAATCCTTCAAAATAATTTCCCATTATCTTCAGGGTCATCATCAAGGAACAGTGATTCAGTGTCTCATTTGTTTTCATTGACAAGAGCTGAATTGTGGATGGGAATTGGAGGTGTAGCCCGTACCGTGTGTGTATGATTTTAAGCATTTTTCAAAGACTGTACTGCACACATTATACACCTTAATTTTTACAATCTTACAAACAAATACGATCACTCTGTCTGTATATTTCACTTATCACTTGTCACCGTTGAGCAGTATGGGACTTTGGAAAAATGATATTGGGGGGAAATGATGTGGAGGAAAGTTACGTCGCCAGCTCACCACGAACCGAAGCACGATCACACACACCGCTCGCTGTGTGATTAAAGCTTGATGTCTTAATGCAGACCCCTTTTCTAATTTTTGAGCATTTAGAAAGAACATTGTGGGTATAACTTAATTATAAACTTTTCAAATACAGAGATATCCCGATTATCCGGGCTATATGGTGTGAAGGGGTGACTGAATAATCCGAAATCACGATTAATCCGGCGGAAACAAAAAAAAAGTACTACTTAGACTGATTTATTTAACGGAAAATGTACACTTAACGTAGCAGATAGACCTTACCAAATCTTTGCATATGCATCCTGCTTGTTTCTGTATTTTTCTAGTTTCAGTTTGGTAAATTTCTTTATCTTGCTGAAAAATTTCCTCTGTTATTATCGTCATGTTCCTGAAGCTGTACAGTCGCGTTTGTGAGTCCTGATACGCATGTAGTTGTCTTGTCTGATGTTGTGTCCACCGTTGGTAGGATGTTGAATGATTTCACTTGCTAACTGACCAAATTATGTTCAGTGTATCAAGCAGTAAGCACAAAAGTTCCATATTCCAAAAGCAGTGAGCACTGCAATAGACAACAAAAACACCTGTGTATCGGGACTCATGAACGCGACTGTACCTACGATTGTTTCCAGCACAAAGGAAGAAACTCAACATATTCAAGTGTGGATTTTGTTTCCCAACTTCCAAACTGGAGATTAAGTTAGGTTAAATTATTAGGTGCAGTTAAGCTAAGTTAGGCCAGGTTTGGTTAAACAATTAGATCAGAACAGTACCTTCCGCCATTACGTTAACTAACAACAAGAGTTGCACACCAGCAGAATAGCTAAAAACAATGGGGAAACAGATTTAACAAGAAATGTTTATTTGCCAACCCAGAAACAATCAGAAAAACATAACAGAATATCAGGATGAACTGATTTGGTAAGGTGCTTTTACTGCTTACAGTAAAGCATATGTTTAGCCCCCTCAATGGCCGTGAGTTCAGAAATTTGTGTGCTCCCGTGGCAGGCCTTGGAACCATTTTTTCTATGTTCCAAAATCAGTTTCATTTTCTTACAGATGTGGTAAGACTCGTCTGGTGCACTTTTAATTTTTTTTTTTGTCCCTAAACCCATCTTCTGATTTGCTATGAATCGTGAAAGAATAAAATTAGGGCGCATGTTACATTAGCATTAAAACATACTGACGAAAACATCTGGGATGAACTGACCGCCTGGCTGTTTGGGATGGTACAGCAGGTTTGTATAACGATACCAGTGACTTTCGTTCCCTTCCCATAATTGTTCGCAGATTGTACAGCTCCCTAACTCAACGTCATTGACACGGGTGCAGTAATGCATTGTTCAAGGATGGCAGCTATGAAGGGGTTAATGAAATACATAATTATTTGTATCAATACTGTCTCAAACGTACACATAACAAACGAAGAATGAGCAGTAAATGTACACTTAGCTGCAAAGAGCAGAAATAACTGTATGCTCTTTCGGTCCGAAATGTGTTGGGAACCGCGACACTGAACAAAAAATGTGGGATGCTAACTTATGAGAAGACGTGAGACAAAAGTTTTTTTTTTTCTTCTGACTAGTAAACATTTTTGCTCCATTTCGTCCCCTAAAATTGTGAAACCTATAAATTTTCATGTAAACATACAGCCTAATGACCTTGCCAAGTCAATTTATATTCCTCTAGTTGGTTTTCTGTATTTTTCTGCCTATTTTGAGGGTGGTAAATTACCTTTCTCTTGCAGCAAGATTTCCTCTCTTATTATCATAATGTTCCTTAAGCCTTACCTACTATTGTTTTTGGCATAATGGAAGAAACTTACTCAAAATTAAGGAGCATGTTACATTAGCATTTAAACATATCGGCGAAGACATTTGAGAGGAATTTACCTCCTGGCTGCTTGCGACAGTAGAGTAGGGTCGTGTAAACATATCAGTGACCTTCGATCCCTTCCCATAATTGCTCGCAGTTTTTTTAATAGCTTTTAACTCATCGTCATTGACACCGGTACAGTAAAGCATCGTTCGAGGCCGACAACTATGAAGGGGTTAATGTAATACATTATTGTTTGCATCAATACTCTCTCTTTCACACACACACTTAAGAACGAACAAAAGAATAAACATATTAATGTACACTTAACTGAAAGAGACAGGAATAACTGTATGCTCTGCCAGTCTGAAATGGGAAGCGGAATATCTAACGAAGAATGTGAAACTGAATGCTAACTTAAGAGAACACGTGAGATGGTAGAGTAATTTTTTTCTGATTAGCAAACATTCTGTTCCATTTCATCCCCTAAAATTGTGAAACCCATAAATTTTCGTCTAAGCATACAGCCTAAAGACTTTACCAGTTCAATTCATATTCCTCTACTTTGTTTTCTGTATTATTCTACTTTGAATTTGTTAATAATTACCTTCTCTTGCTGAAAGATTTCCTCCTTTATCATCATCACGTTCTTTAGGCTGCACCTACGACTGTTTCTGGCACAGTGGAAGAAACTTATTCAGCGTAATAAGAAGTGGATTTCGTTTCCCAAATCTCCAACTGGAGCCCAGGTTAGGATAGGTTAAATTATTAGGTAGTTAAGCAATGTTAGGCTAGGTTAGGTTATCAATCGCCTAACAAAACTCCACCTTGCCATCCATGTGATCGAGTTGTGAGCAGGAGGTGTGGGTGGGGGGGCAGACTCACGCTCGTTTACCCATGCCTTGCTCGCTAGCAACCGGAGCTATCGTACGAATAATTCTATGTATTACTGTACCACTGAACCATTCAGTCACGGCCCGGATATACCGAAGGCTGGATAATCCGAGCCTGGATAATCGAGCTTTCACTGTACAGTACTGTACACTTAGAATAATAGCTACCCTGCCTCCCCACCACCAACCAACGCATGAACATACAAACTGCGTCGACAATATGGCCACCCCCCTGTGAGGTTAGGCAGTCTGGACCACTTCTAGCTTTTTCTGAGTTTTTCTAATATATGAGAAATAATTCCGGTCAGCTCCCTGACTCTGAAAAAAGCGACTTCCGGTGTACTGAAGTCCGCTGTAGTGAGGTCATACTGTATTGGGGTTTGTTGCTGGTGTATATTGTTGATTATCGGTCTATTTTTAAACATTCACAATGGCAGCAAGGAAAGACTTAATAATTGATTACAAACAACGTGCCTTTTTGTTCATTTAAGTGAGGTTTACTTATTTTGTAGTTTACTGGGTGTTGAAGTGGAAGTGGCTCACCAAACAAGAGCCCTGAGTGCAGTCTAATAATTAAGGTTTTTGTTGTTTATTGGTGTTTAGTGGAGTTTTATAAATGTTTGTCTGCTATTGGTGTTTAGTGGTTTCGTAATTACGGTTTGTGGTTTATTGGTATCGTTTAGTGCAGTCTTATGTTTACGGTTTGTTGTTCATTGTCATTTAGTGTGGTCATATGTTGACGGTTTGTGGTGTCATTTAGTGCGGTCTAATGATTACGGTTTGTGGTTTGTCATGTAGTGGAGTCTAATGATTGCGGTATTTGTCGTTTAATCCTCTTGTTACCTATTGATGCAGGCTGTGTCCTACTGTGTGTGAGTACTTACGACAGTCCTGGGTGGCCAAGGCTACACACACACACACACATGCACAACATCACCGCATTATTCCCATACACTTGATAGTACATTAACAGTTTTATCCTCACACCCATATGTATGCTTCTATATATTTTTTTCCCCCATATCCTGAATACATGCACGTGTTTGTGATGGAAAAAAGATCAGTTGAATATATATTATGCTTTAATATATTATTTTACTTCAGTTTTATTCGTTTTTTTGTCATAGAAATACAATTCTTATGGTAGATGTTGCTGAGAAAGTTATAGGGAATGTATTGGCTACAGTTTGGTGTACAAATAATTACTGTTGGTACGGAATGTGAAAGGAAGTTATTTTATGCTCGAGCAAGGGGCGATGCTGGGTGCAGCGTGGGTTGAGCACGGTGAAGGAATACACGGGGATGCAAGTAGTGCTTTGTTCACGTCCAGAAATCATTCCATAACGAAAAACAGGCCATTTCATTGGACACAGCCGGTGTCAGCTGGTAACGATCGGTTTAAATGCGTGCAGATGCAGCCGGCGTCATTTGGTAACTGACGGTTGAACTTTGCACAACACCCATAAACATGAAAGGGTTAATGCAGCCTTATAATTACAGGCTTTTGTCATTGTCATTGCAGTGTTTTATAATCCCTACTTTGTGTTTTACTGTATTGTCCTACCCTGCCACTGAGCTGTGAAATAACCTGCCAAAGGAGAAAACGCTAGGCCAAGTTAACATGAAATTAGTATAGATAACAGATTTAATAAACAGTACTGGGCAGAATAACTAAGGAAGATGTGTTAGGTGTCTCTCAAGCTAGTAAGAATATAAATGTTTGAATCACTTATATAATTTTTTCTCTTCAGGATATGTCAAGACTGATACGCAATAGAGAAAATGGTTGTAGAAGTTTGAAGTGAAGTTGGAAAGTTGAACAAGGAATGAAGACTTGATTGGTCTTTTTGAACGAGGTGGAGCAAAGATATGGACAGCGAGTATGAAACCTTATGTAGCTGCTACCATCATGTGTGCCCTCGACATCTTCCAAGGTGAGACTTGACTTTCTCTTTGACACATTGATCGCTTGTGACCTCAAAACAAAAGTTAATTTTATGGGCAAAAAACATCCAGTTTGTGTAATGGTGAGTTTATCTGTTGATGTATAGCCAGATGCATTAATCTCATGAAGGGCCACAGACAGTTCCCCTCCATGTCTCTGTCCCAAAAAATAATCGTACAAATTTTAATCCCCAAAGCAAAAGTGGGAAATACATACAGCTCTGTAATGAGTTGAAAATGAGGTGATTCAGATTCATAACGGTTGCTTGTTGGAAAGAACTTTTGTGCATGACAGTTGCTCACAGGGTTGATGGTAGCCAGACATATACTGTAATATAAAGTGGAGTGACCTGGCATTAATATTGAATGTGCACACTTCGTATTGTTTGTAAGGGCTCGCATGTTGGCCGTGGTCATGGCGGCTTTCCATACTGCTCAATCTCAAGTAACCTTCGTATTGTCCCTTATCCCTGAAGTCACTATTCAATGTTGTATAGTTTATAAAGGCTCCAGTGTGCTTATGTCGGCTTGATCACATAATGGCGGCTTTCCATTCTGCTCAATATCTAGTAGCCACCCTATTCAGTCCCGTATCCATAGTCACACTCTGTTCAGTATTGTATCATTTACAGACTCCAACCTGCTTGCATGTGTCAGTCTTGGTCAACTAATAATGGTGGCTGTCCATGCTGCTCAGTCTCTGTAGTCACCCTATCCAGTCCCTGAGGTCACACACTTCCTGACCCCATCCCAGATCTTTTTTAAGCTGCTTTTCTAACCGTACCCCCATTTCTAGTGCTCAGTAATTAGATATGCAGAGGTCTGAATTTAGTCCTTTGCCAGCTTGCTCATTACCTACAGCATTTGAGATTTTTGGTGAGAAATTCATAAGGGAAGAATTAAAACCATTCTGACACTAGTGAGATAATGAGCATCTGGGTCATCCTATCAATAAATGTAACTATGGACTTGTTACCCTCCTTCCTCAAGCATCATATTGAAATTTTGTGGTTAGGGAATGTACCAAGCCTTTTATCCAATTAGCCAGCACAAGAAAATACAAGTAAACTTTTGTTGGCTGTTAGCACGCACAAAAATATGGTTACAGTTGGTTGTGAAGTAATTAGCAGATTATAGTGCTCATGTATTTTTTGTTCTTTGCTACTTAGTGAAATGGCAGACAGGGTGACATGGAGGCAATTTGTTTGTGGCCACCCCTTATGGGATTAAGGTTCCCAGCAGCAGACAGATTCCACTTTATATATAAGGACATGAACTAGGACTGACACTCTTGAGGCATCTGGCAGTAGATAGATACTTTGTTCATAAAGTCCTTGGCTAGGCTGTTGAATCCTGAAAATAGTGATGCTGATTACCCCGGAGTGTACATCTTATGGCACACCTTTGATTGGACCACCTTACCCCACTAAACAACCTGGCATCCAAACAGTAACATGGTTTTAGGCCACTACACTCCAAAAACACTCTTCTTACAGACCTCACACAGAGTTTTTGATGACATGAATTCAGCTAGGCCACCACACAGAACACTCCTTGCCACACTAGACATTAGTAAAGCTTTTGATTCCATCCCCTGCCACAACCTCACAAACAAAATATTCAACAAACATGCACAGTAACAACAAAATATTCAACAAACATGCACAATAACACAAAAAGATGGCTAACAAACTACTTAGCAGGGAGATATGCACATGTAACTTTTGCTGGTCAGTCCTCGAACATCAGAAATTTCACAAATCGTGTCACCCAAGGATCTGTCTTGTCTCTTACACTCTTCAACCTATACATGCATGACATACCTACACCCCACACACAACAAATACACACAGCTTCCTATGCAGATGACATAACACTTACATGCACACACCAAAACTCAAACACAGCCACACACATCCACCAACCTTACCTCAACACACTACATGAATGGCTCATCACAGACTCAAAATAGCCCCAGCCAAATCTACAGTGACCCTTCTCACAAACTGGACAGCAGAACAGTCACATTCCACACCTCACCATAGACAACACTCCCCTAACACACACACACACACACACACACACACACACACACACACACACACACACACACACACACACACACACACACACACACACACACACACACACAAAATCCTTGGTGTAACATACAGTACATCAGTGTCATTAAACAACACATCACAAACGTCAAAAATAAATTAACACCTAGACTCATTGCCTTGAAGTCACTTGCCCATTTGGACACAACAAAGTAACCACCACCACAGTATACAAACAATATATAGGTTCAGTGATGAATTACGCAAGCCCTGCTTGGGCTCCTAACCTCACTAAAACACACTACAACACCCTGCACACCATACAAAACAAGGCCTTAAAAATAATCACAGGCTGCACAGCTACTACACCAACACACCACCTACACCAAGAAACCAAAGTCCTCAAAGTCAAGGATCATCTAGACATGAGAGGCACCCAAACTCTTGCTGCAGCCTCCATAAACCCACACCATCCACTACATTACATTGCAGCGCATCTAAACACACCAAGGAACATCAAAACAACACCATCCACTACACTACATGGCAGCACATCCACACACACCAAGGAACATCAAAACAACACCCAGCATACAATATCATACACAAATACTGTCATCTCTTCCCCCCTGCCCGCCTCAGACCAGCTTCCAGAAGCATATTCATACTCAAATCACTCGCCGTTCCATTCAGTCACTCAAAGACAACACACAGCTGTGTGCACAGCCTCCTGATATCCATCCTTCTGAACGCTATCTTCCAGGGTCCACCTGGGCAGGCTAAGATGTGGGTATCATCCAGCCCTCTTGAGTTATCAGAAGAGGCTGGATGACTCCATTGCCGACGCCTGTCCAGGATGTAACGCAGCACCCCATACTATTAAATAGCACATCATGGAAGACTGCATTGCACACAATCACATATGCCAACAACACAATATACACTCCTTGAGAACTCTGTGGGAAAGCCCGGTCTCGTCCATGGCCTTCCTTAGGGACTCGGGGCTGTTCAGCCACACTGCCTAGGGAACTACTACTACTACTACTACAGTAACTTAAATTCCATCAGTGTCTTATTCCTTTCCAATTGTCATTATTTTTTTTAAGACCCCAATCCAGTGTAACTGTTGCTCTTTTACACCAATTTGGCCCAAATTTTCGTCCTTCAGCTTGTTTAACGTAGCTCGGTGGCAGAGAAAAGACAGTGCTACAGGTCTAAAGCCTTTCCCCAGCATTTCTTCCTGACTAGCATTGTATTCTGTTCCAAATCTGTTCTTGCATCTCAGCAGTTAGGGTGGAGAGATGTTGGTTTTAGGCCAAGTTAGAGTGAAAAGGGTATAGCTTTGTGTATACTTGCTTTCACCAGACCATTTTATTCAGTTTTTAACACATCAGTTAAGGGATTTTGTGTCCATTAATTTCCCTTTGTATCCTGTTGCCTACTTATTAAATCTTCACACATCCCTGTCAGAAGTGTTATGATTCTTGTTGGTGTTACTTCTTTTATAAGTGGGATATTTCAAAGGCTATTTGGCCAAGAGCCGTCAGAGCCGTCATTGTAATCTGAAGACTGTCTGCTTCTTTTCGCCAAATAGGGTACACCAGCCAGATATTGTGGACATAAAATAATCGGCTGTGCTGTCTCAAGAACCACTTTGCAATAGTCTTACCCAGCTGAAATTTTAGTCCAGTATAGCCTTAAAGCATTACAGTTGATCATTATTCTCAGACAGCCTGGGGTTGGAAATTAAAACTTGTCTAGATATTCTGTATGTCAGGCCATGAAGGATTAAAGCTAGAGCCACCTTACTTGGTATACTTAACTGTGATGACTTAAGGTGACATGCATATGACCTCAAGGTCCCATTGTAGCTTGGCTTCTAGTAGGCAGTGGTTGAGAAGTATTAAAATTGTCCTTGGAGAAGTGGATGGTGTTCATTATCATAACTTCATAGCAAAGTGTTTATAAATCCTTGCGTTAATCGTGTTCATGCTATAAATCCTTGCGTTAGTCGTTTTCATGCTATAAATCCTTGCGTTAATCGTTTTCATGCTATAAATCCTTTCGTTAATCGTTTTCATGCTGCTGTTCGTGTAGTATCACTCGGTCGTATCTTATAAAGGCTTCATCGTGCTTGTATGCATTGGCTTTAGTCACGTAATGGCAACTTTCCACACTGCTCAGTCTTTGGCATCCCCCCTATTCAGTCCTGTATCCCTGCCAGATTTTAATTAAGGTTTTGACACTTGGGGTCAAATTAAGATAAATTAAGGTAGGTAAGAAAGATGCAGTAGCTTAGGAAGATGTGCTAGGAACATATTAAGCTAGACTTTTGACAAACTTGCACTGAAATTAACATGCTGAAAGGATGTAGAGCCATAGTATTGTCTTTTTCTGCCACTGAAATAAGAAATTAGCTGCAAAATTATGAAAATCTGGCCCAAGTTTGAGTGAAGAGTGTAGTGTTATTGGTGGTATTGTGTAAATGGCTTGATACTAATTTTTATATATTTTCTTTCAGGATAGGACAAGATATGGAGGAACTGAAGATGGTTGCAGTAATGAAGTTCTCAGAAAGACATGGATGATGAAGTTGAACGAGGAGCAAAGGAGTGGACAACGAGCATGAAATAGCTTGATGTACCTGACGCCAGCTCATTGGAAGTCAACGTTTTAAGGCAAGACCAACTTTCTTTTAACCGTAATTGACACATTGCTTTAAAAGGGAGCCATGTCATCCCAAAACCTTGAAGTGAAGTTAATGTAATGCGTCAAACCTTCTTATCCATCAGAAGTATAAAAGAATCAGATCATTTCATAGTTCCTTTATAAAATAATTCCATATTTGCTTTATAAAAGAATCGTCATTCTGTACTTGTAAAAACACCTCATGTCCTGTACATTGGTTGTTGATCTGCTCTAGTCTACCTGGTTGAGTAGACCTGTTAACCACAGGCAAGCAAGAACCCCTGCAGGGGTTTCCCATGCAGTGTACTGGTGTTTCCTTGCAGTTAACTGTGCCCCACAACAGCAAGGCACTAGGAAAGTCTGGTTTGGTGTCTGGGTGGATGCCACATTTGTCTCCAGCCAGTTAACAGGTGCACTGTGGTAGGCTTGTGGTGTGGTTATATGGTTACCACCCAGCATTGTAGTTGTTTGGTTACCATCCAGTATTCTAGTTGTTCAGTTGTATGGTTACCACCCAGCATTGCAAATGTCGTTTGGTTTTATGGTTACCACACAGCATTGCACTGGGTTACAGGAAACCATTGGTTACTAAAAGGAAATGGAGGAGGAGGGGCAGATTGGTTAGTGAATATTGTATGTGAACTTAAAATGATTAACTGGAGTATGGTTGGCTTTGTGGAAGGTCTGCAGCCACTGGATGAATAATTTACCTTCAAATCCCCCCCCCCTCTCCAAAACAAACACACACACACACACACACAAAATATAACCGCTTTTTGAGAGCAATGTGTCAATAATGGAATGTTCAGTCGGTTTAAGATATTGGTACAGCCCTTCAGCCTGGGAATTTGTCAGTAATCGTTAGTAATGCCAGATCTTACTTAGGCACAAACTGCTGCCCTTAGAATGTCACCTTGTAGACTGTTTATAATTTTGCATTTTTTATTCAGCTTGCATTGTCTTGGGCTGAGGGGTTAAGTCATGTCTTCAGAAAGTGTCATTATTTCTCTATACTCATTAGTGGACAGGGGAATAAGTGGGCTTGGAATAATTCAGAAAAAAGGAATAATTCAGTATGTTGGGTTGGGAATGATTGTTATTGCATTTGTATCATGGACAACAGGTACTGCAGATAGGTATTATGATTGAACAATAACCAGATAGTCTATAGTTTTACAAAATTGTGCAGTGTACACATTTATTTTTTCCCAAATGGGGATTGAAACCAGTTTGAGAAGGTTTAATAGTGAAATGAAAGCATCAGGGCCATAGCAAGTTTAGTATTCCCATCAGCAAACATCGTAAAGTACTCTGATATCAACCTGCTTGCATGCATTGGCCTTTGCGACCTAATGGTGGCTCTCCACACTGCTGTCTCAGGCAGCTGTCCTATTCAGTCCGTTATTCCAGAGTTCATTTAGGGTTACTTGGAAACATTTCTTCTCTTACAAGCTTCAGATCACTATCAGTGGTTGAGACATGCCCAGCCATACCCAAATAATAGCCAGCAGTCAGTCTCAGGCAGACCCGTCAACTGAAAGCAAGCAGCTGGCCCTGCAGGGTTGTCTTGTGCAATGAACCAGTATTCTTATGTGGCTGAGTGTGCCAGTTATAGTGGTTCCTGGGTGGACACCACATTTTTCACATAGTTAACGGGCATCATAATAGTCTCCCACACAAGTTATTTGGCTTTATGGTTACCAGTTATAAATGGTTCCTTGAATTACAGCAAACCATTTTTCACGCAGTGTATGTGTGGTAATGTCACATCAGTTAACGGTCATTATAGGAGACTCGACAAGAATTATAGTTTGGTTATATGGTGATAAGTTTTCCTGACAGTGTGAGAAATAGGCCAGTTTGGTGTGTGTTTTATTAATTGATGACAGAATACATAGTTCATAACCCCCCTTGCAGTGTCCATCCTGTCGTGTTGCCCCACCTGAACAGTAGGGGCCCTGGGCTAGGCTGATAATTTCTGATAATATAGTAATAAATATTAGTTGAAAAATACGGTAATTACCTGTACTCTTGCCTTGGACCAGCTTAACCACCCAGTGCGTTAATTCTTTCATGATAAACCTTGCCCCAAAAATAATCGGGTTAGGGAACTGCCTTAATCCCCTTACTGGTTTTGTATATTAATATAGCTTAGAATACATGATTGAAGGGGTTTATTACTATTATTGCCATTTTAAACAGAACATTAAGATAATTGTCTATTGCCATTAAGGTATTACTATTTTATCCAGCTTAGAAAGTCCAGTATTATAAGGGTATTGTCCATTATTATTATTATTTCAGTTTAAACAATTTACTTAGGGTGTGTAATGTCCCTTATTATTAGTGTATTTTTCTTTGCCGTCAAGTTTAATGAGCTTAGCCAAAATGTTTAAATAATTTACTATTGCATTTTTAAGATTAATTATAGAGACTGACAGATTTATTTTAGAAAGTGATCCCTTTTATTACTCTTTAACCTTATATGCTTCTGTGTTGATTTTATATTTGTAATTTATTACCTTTATACACACACACACACACACACACACACACACACACACACACACACACACCACGGATGCTTATGTCCTACTCACTCATGTATGCACACGTTGGCTTACTTCTTACACACACACACACACACACACAAACACACACATATGGAGGCTTATGTCCTGGACTTGTGTACACACACACACACACATAGACTTATGTCTTGGATTGTGTACACACACACACACACACACACA
>JAGKTI010022058.1:0-10999 GCA_018397915.1 Birgus latro | reverse complement strand
GTGTGTGTGTGTGTGTGTTCTTACCTAATTGTTCTTACCTAACTGTGTGTTTACAGGAATGAGCCAAGATCGTACTGTTCCGTACATTAAACCATTCTTATCATGCATACCCTTAAATTTATGAAATGTGTTGGCACACACTATTTCATTCCGTAGTGCATTCCACTGATCAATTGCTCTATTTGGGGAACTATATTTACGTACGTCTTTATCATTTCTCTTTTTATACTGTTTTTTACAGTGTCCTCTTGTTGATGCTTCCCCATAGGTTATAACACTCATTTATGTCTAGCTTCTCCTTCTCTGATATGCATTTATATAGCATAATATGTCTCCTCTTTCCCTTCTCTCCTGTAGTGTTGGCAGATTCAGTTTTTCTAGTCTTTCTTCGTAGCTTAGATCACTTAACCTTGGTACCCATCTGGTAGTGGCCCTTTGAACTTTTTCAATCTTATCTATGTATTTCTTGAGATGAGGTTTTCAGTCTACTGATGCATACTCCAGGGTTGTTCTGATGAATGATGTTATTATCTTTCTCAGCATGTCTTCATTTATGTATGTGAATGCTATTCTCTTATTTGCAAGCAATGTATACATATCCCCTACCTTCTCACTGACGTGGTCAGCCGGAGATAGTCTGTTATTGATAATTGCACCTTGGTTCTTCTCTCTTTCTGATATGTGTAGGGTTTTACTTCCTAACTTATAATCCCAATCTGGTCTCTTTCCACTTTTACCAAACTTAATTACTTGACACTTGTCCACATTGAATTCCATTTGCCATATATATTACTCCATTCATGAAGTGTATTTAATTCTTCTTGTATCTCTCTATAAGTGTCTGTGTTAGTAAATCTCCTTTCTATATTTGCATCTTCAGCAAACATATTTAGATAGCTTTCATTTCCAACGTTACTATCTATGTCATTTATATTCACTAAACACATGATTGGTGCCAGCACTGAGCCCTGTGGAACTCCACTTGTCACTTCCCTCCATGATGAGTGATTTCCCCTTTGTACTGTTCTCATTCCCCTTTTCCTGAGAAAATCTTGCATCCAACTGTACAGTTTGCTCCGGATTCCTCCTTGATGGTACAGTTTCCCTAACAGTCTTTTGTGTGGCACTCTGTCAAATACTTTCTTGAAATCCAGTTAGATACTGTCCACCAACCCTTCACTTTTCTGTAATGTTTCTGCAACTCTGTCATAGTAGCTTAATAGATTACTAACACATTATTTTTCCTTTCTGAAACCAAACTGCTTTTCTATTATCATATTGTGTTCTTCTAGATGGTTTACCCAAACTTTTCTTATCAGCTTTTCCAGTATCTTACTTACAACACTGGTTATTGATACTGGTCAGCAGTTAAGTGGATTTTGTTTATTCTCTTTCTTGAATAGGGGAACAATGTTTGCATTCTTCCAAATATCAGGTAGTTTACCTTGACCCAAGGATTCCTTGAATACAACATGAAATATCAAGACCATTTGCTTTTCTTTTGTCTAATTTATTTAACTCCTCCTGTATTCCTTTTTCTGATGTTTGTATATCTGGTAATATGTGTGAGCATGCATGTTCCATTTCATCCCTCTCAAAATTATATTCATCTGTGAAATCTGATTGGGAATTTTTATTTAGTGCTTCACAAATATCTTTCTCTTGTGTATAGATGGTCCCCTCTTTTGTAATGGATTGTATTTTATCTTTTACTCTGGTTTTGCTTCGGGTGTAAAATAGCTTCAGTTGATAACCGCGTTTATTTACAATGTCTTCCTCAAACTATCTTTGGGCTTTTCTCATTATAATCGTTTCTTGCCTGTTTATAGTTATTATATGCCCTCTTACTATAGTGTCTTCCGTATCTAATCCACAACAAGTCTCTTTTTTCTATTGATTTTTACTTTCTTTATAAAACCATTTCTTTATTTTCATATTTGCTTCTTTGTGTTCTTTGTGCTATGGGATGTAATTTTGGACTCCTGTTTCATAAAGTTCACAGAATTTTCTATAGATATCATTTAAATCTTGTCCTTTAAGCTCTTTTTCCCAATCTGTTTCTAAAAAGTACTTGTTTAGGTCATGATAGTTGCCCTTTTGGTAGGTTGGGCTCTTTTTGTAACTTTCATTACTGTTAACTATGTCATATGCAGTCCTGAAGTTGCGATTTAATATTGCATGGTCGCTTTTGCCGAATGGCAATATCATTTTCTTGCCTAGTGAATATAAGATCTAGTACAGATTATACATCAAATCGCCTTTTTCTGGTGCTTTCCTTTACATGTTGCGTTAGGAAAAACTCCTGCACGAGATCCAGAAGCTTATGGGCCAAACAACTTTCCTGGCTTATTATAACTAGAGAATTTATATTTGTATTGAAATCTCCAATTAATATAATTCTTTCAGATTTGTCCCCCAGTCTATGTAGTAATGCTCATTAACTCAGAATTGTACTCTCTGCCAGTTCTTCATATTTGCCTCTTTCCCAGGTGTTTGATCTGGGTGGCATGTATAAATTTGCCACTATTATTTTCCCATCAGATGTATCAATCTCTATTGCAATCAGTTCTACTTGTGAGGGTATATCTAGTTCTGTTTGTTTGACTTGTAGATTACTCTTTGTTATAATAATTACTCTTCCTTTTTTAAGTTCCTATCTCTTCTCCATTATATTGTATTCTTCTAAGTTTAGGGTATCACTTGATATCCTTGGTGTTAGTTTTATTTATGTTAGGCAAATAATATATGATTCATTTTTATTGATATAATCATTCATCTTTAACAGTTTAGATATCATTCCATCTACATTTGAGTACATCAACTTTATCATCATTTTTACATACTTGTCATGACTTGGGTCTACTACCTTCCTCCTTTTTATTCCCTTTTGGTTATGTACCACTTTCGTACCTGCAGTCCTATTACTTTGTAAAAAAAATGTATTCTTCTCTTCCCTTGACCTTCCCTCGTTCTTGTTTTTGCCTCCTCCCTCTTCTCTGCTAGTAATCCCAGTTCCTTTTGAGTTAGGCATCTTTTTATCCATACGTTTTTGAATTTCGCTTTTTCCATACTTTTTTTTTTATTATCTCCTCCACAGTGTTTACACTCTGGAAGGTTACTTTCAGGGGTCTTGACTTATTTCTCTCATATTTCCCTAGCCTTTTGTATTCCTCTATGTCTTTATTACAGATTTCCTCTGATATTTCCTTCAGTATGCTCATTATATTTGCCATCTCCTTTTTGTCTCCCAAAGTCTTCTTCCTTTTTTCTTCCTCATCTATACCAGTGATTACTATAGATTTGCTGATGTCTGCTGAATCTATGACCAATTTTGGATTGTTTTGAATTATTCTTTTTTTCACTTCTTTTTAATGCTCTCTTCTGTGACTCTTGCTTCTAAGTTTTTCTTTACTTTCACCATTTCAGCATACGTAATTTCCACATCATTATTGTAGCTTTGCATCGCTTCATTCACCAGGGTTATCTCCTTAGTATCACTGCTCTGATCTTTCAGACTACTTGCTTGCCTAATTGTATTAGTATCATTTCTGAACTCTTCCATAACACTCTCATGGTTGACAACTATGCTTGCCATTTCACTAATCTTCCTTCGAAGTGAACCCACCTCAACTGACAGCTCATCTGTTGTTGTGTCTTGTATACTTCCTTTAGTAATTTTTAATTTTCCTCCTTCTGCATGTGCAGCTTCTTAATTTCATCCATTTCACTCTGAAATGCCTTCTTTAATCTGTGAACCTGTTCAACTAGCTTGTTGTACATCTCCATTTCAACCAGTTCCAGATAGAAATCATCATCCTGTTAACTACCATTATCCCTTTTCTTAACTCCTTCCAAATTTGCTTTACTAAAGATAGTGGTCATCTTGTGGTGTTAAGAGAAAAATTCTACTTACAAGTATGCATTCCTTGCTACACACAGCAGACAAAACAGTTGATGATTAGCTCAGCACTTTCCTGCAATAATTTGCAGTCTTCTGTTATTTGAACAACATTTTTACTTAAAACTCCCTCTCTTATATTATAATACCATTTACTTTGACCTAATACAGAGCTTGACTCATATAAAGATACTATTTGGGTATGGCCTGTTGTGCCCAAGATTGGCCAAAGATGTGTTGTACATCTTGCCTCTCTGGCACCTCAACTGTGTGTATGTGTGTGTGTATTTACAATTTGTTAAAAATCATATACTTGTTCTAATGCTTTTCTTCAGTAATTTCTCGTGCATTTCTCATTTTCTTTTCTCTGAGTACTGTAATGTAAGTAACAAATTAGCCAGAAAATGCAGGAGTGCATATCATCAATCTTCAAATACTTGTGGCTGACTGAATTGCTAGACTGGGGCTTGGAAACTAAAAAAAAAAAAAAAAAGAGAAAGAATGTACCATTCATGACAAAACTAGAACACCAGACTTCAAATACTGGCTTGAAAATCATGAACTTTCATGTACATCTCCCTGCGTGCAGTCTCTTCCTGACAAGATCGTATGTATACATCACTTTGTGCTGAGGGGTTATGGGAGTCATGAAGGATACATAGAACAGCTCAAGTTCGATAGCTTTCTTTTTTAACTAGAGTATTAGAACACACACACACACACACACACACACACACACACACACAGTTATGATATCATCGAGCGTTGAAAGCACCTTCACTTGCATGGAGCTCAAACTCATGTCGCCACTACAGGTGGTGAGATGGGTTCGAGTCCCATGCAAGTCAGGATGCTTTGAATGCTCAGTGTTAACACAACACACATAGTACAGAATACATAGATTGTAAGGATATCAAGAGAGGAAGAAATGAAATCTGAGATAGGTTAGTGAACAAAATAGAAAAAGGCCAAACTGTTCTATAGGTTTAAAAAGTAAGGGCCACCATAGCGAGACTGAAGGATGGAAGAAGGGTTCATGAAAAAAGCGAGGAAATTAATGAAGTAATTAGCAACAGGCTAATATGATTATTAACCCCTAAACCACGGGTCGTCACTTTCTTGACGGTCGGGTGAGATGCATCATACTGGGGCGTCACTTCTGTGACTGTTTTTTTTTTTTTATTCACCCGGGCTTTCAGGTGGTGACTTGTATCATCAATCAGCACAGCCAATGTCCAACAATAGTCAGAGCTGCTAATGTCATCAGTACTCCCATCCATTGTTGACAATTTAGCCATTTTCCCCGATTCTAGACTTCCCTCCCTACCTCCCCTCCATTACCCTCTCGGGTCGTCTGCTCAGCCGCTCTGCACTAATTAAATCTTCCCCGGATTTTTTTAACTGTTTTCATCCATTGAAATGAGCCCTATGCCCTATTCTTATACAAAATAATATATATACATATAAAATAAGGTAATTGATAGTGCCATACACCTGGAATTGGCTAATTATCACCTGGCAACATCCAACCTGCAATCGTTCGCTAATTTCTCCTGGTTTTTTTCCCCCGTGAAATATGCCGTATGAGCTACTCTCGTAATATAAATGTATATAAGAAAGGAAGGGAGAAGCCTGAATAATATTTATATTCACCTGGAACTACCTAATTTATTATGTATTGTCTAAATTTCCTACGAATAATTTCTTAGCATATACATTAGCAGCTGACATTTTCAACTCTTGGCTACCGAGATACGTATTGCACATTCAGTTTGCTCTCGTCCTTCGCGGTCAAATGACGTCGCAGTCACCTTTCCATTTCTTCCCGTTTAGCGCCTATTATAAAAGGCCCTGTGACCTCTTCCCCTATACTAAACATCGTGTGTGAAGCGGTAAAGGACTGTAGATATATATAAGTGTAATAAAGTACTAGAAATAATAAAGTGTGAGTGTGTATAAGAGCAAGAAATGACAGAATACCAGCGGCGAATTAGCGCGATTGGGAGGCTCATACGCGCTTGTATTTTACATTGCTTTCACAGTGTTTTCTTTTTGGGAGTATGGATTCCGAACTACTTGGAAATCATTGAATAGTGTTTCTAGTGCTAATATCTTTGATTAGTATTCATATTACGGGAAGTCGGGAAGTGTAAAGTGGAGACTTAGTTACGCAACTTCAGAAGTCTCCACAAGTTCTACGGTAGTCGACGAGTGCTAAAAAAAACATCCCAGGAGAAAGCTGAAGGTATGTGCCATATTCATATTTAATTATAATATTCTAGGACTAATGACTGATTTTTGGTAAATATTGTTAAAAAGTCAGTCGGAGTACTAATATCCCATGGGGATGGGCACGGCGCGCCTCGGACAACCCCACGGTTTAAGGGATAAAAAAAAAAGTTAATCGATGTAACTGCATGAAAAGGTGTTGACTCAGCAACTGACCATGAGAGTACCTGAGAGAAACAAGATACCACAAGTGAAGAAGGATCTGAATAAGAGACAGACAGTGGGACCAGATAGGGGATGGATAGATTCTGAACAATTGTGTAGATCAGTCAGTGCAACCAATGCACAATATTACTGAATGCTCGTTGGACAGAGAGGTATTGCTAGAAGAAAATATAGTTCCAATAAAAGTGTTTGCACTAAGCCAAAAACAAGGCACCGATACTACATACCTCCATAATTTTCAATTTCTGATTCAAATTTACGGGCAATGCAGGGTACTCACGTTTGGGTGTTTTTTCGTAATAATATTAAGTACACACTTTTCTCATTCATTTAAGGCGAGCCCCGTGCCTAAGAATGAGGTCACAAATAATTATGTTGTGATGCTCAAATATTTTATGGTGTTGGCTGTATACTTCAAGAGATGAAGATTTATCGGTTTTATACATATGTGCAAGTATTTCTTGATTTATCCTTTTATTCAAATACTCCAAGTGATCACCAGCAAAAGTATTAATAGAAAAAAGTTTTTATCATTGGATTGTCGCTGCCTGAGGTATAACAGGCTCTGGAGATCAAAACACACCCAAAATGTTTCTCACGTCTCCCGCTAGCAAGATTTTGTACATCTTGCACCTCTTTTTTCTTGCTATCTTCATCCTTGAGTCAGATTTGCAGTCAGCCACTGGACATTTCAAGTGTATCATATTGAATGTTGACAAAGTCTGTTGACAAACGCTCTTATACCAGGCACCTTGGAGATCTGGAGCCGAGACCGCGTTTTAAATCTTTCTACAGCGGATATATCTACTAATTTGACTTGACAGCAATGTTCATGACTTTACGATGGTGTGAGTTCATATGCAGACGAATACTAATACAGCTTAGTTGTACTGTTTGTTATTTACCCTATAAATAACAGATTCCTGCAATGGTTATACTGGTGGGTATTTACGAAATGCAGACAGTTATATGCCCATTATCTCTATATAATAATACCTTGACATATATTGACTATTGTTTGCCTCTCAGATAGTGAAAATTCTCTACATATATGAGTTGAGAGATGAATCATAAACCTTCTTTATCGGGTTTGTTCCTTTGCCTCTCTGCTCTCTGTCCTCGGGTACCATAGTCGCTTTGATGAAATTCTTATTTTTTTTCTTTTAATATCTTCGCTAGTAACCATTGGTAGTATTTGAATAAAATTATAAATCAAGAAATGTTCTTATGTGTAGAACCGACAAATTTTTATCCCTCGGAGTATATAGCCAACACCACAAAACATTCGAACATCACAAAGTATTATGTGACCTCACTTTTAGGCACTGGGCTCAAATTAAATGAATGAGAAAAATGTGTACATATTATGATGATAAAAAAAAAAAAAAAACACCTGCACGTGACTGCTCTGCATTGACAGTAAAATACCATCGGGAATTTAAAATTCTGGCGGTATGTAGTATCTGCACATTACTGCATATGCTCCTACTTATTAAGAAGCTACAGAAGTTTCATCTACTTGTGTTTATAGACTGGTCTCCTTCACCAGCATCAGTTGCAAGATTTCTAACAAAAATAATTCTGAGAATTTTTTTTTTTTACAACAATGTAATAACGTCACAGCAGTTTATATTCAGGAAGGGATTATCTTGTTTCACTAACTTACCTGCACTGAGTATCTACAGCAGAATGGTGGACCTAAAGAAAGGCACATACCAAGACCAGCCAAGTTGTGTACAGACCTCTGACCTGTCTCTCTCCTGAGCTGGACTCTGCCTCAGTTATAGAGGAAAATTTTTCCATTTTTTTCTCCCACTTTTGCCACTTTTGGAGCTTAGTCTCTGGTACTGTGAGGGAATTATTTGTTTTTTTTTTCTTTTTCGATTTTTTGCTGGGACTCTGTCTCAGAAAAGTAGACTTCTGTCTGACTGTGTGTGTGTGTGTCTGTGTGTTTTTTTTCGGCTAGCCACTTAATGTCCCTGCTATAGCACAACGGCAAACCCTGAAGGAGTACTGTTAGGGTACCTCCATGAAGAGGGACCTGATAGGCCAGGTTAACCCGAGGCATCCCGTCGACGTACTGGTATGTTACAACTTTTTGTCACCGTGACACCCATCGACGTACCTGTACATTGCACATTGCAAGGTTCATAATTTGCACAATTTTCAAATCTCGCACTTGATTTTTGGTTCATAGGCGCGGGAGACCTTAACCCGCACAACCCGTGCTCACCCTCACCTTGGTCACTCACCTGTAAGCAGTGACCCAGGGCAGACATAGTGCGCCGAGGTCCCTCTTAGGAGGAAATTCAAGCCACCCTGGACGCCTTCACAAGTGACAGTGACTCCCCACTGGATGACGATGTCGCTGATGAAGATTATGTGCAGCCAGAGGAGGAGAGTAGCAGCAGAGATAAGGAGGTCCTGTCTTCAAGGAAGCGGCAGTATTTAGCTTATCAGGCTGCTAGAGGGGGCCAGCCTGCACCCAAACAACATGCATATACCTCTCTCCAGCCCCTACGAGAAGTGGAACCCGAAAGCGAGGACGAGGACGGAGCCATGGGACGTGCTGCCACGTGGTAAGGCCGTGAGCACATCTCCCATCGCAGCCCCGAGCCGACAGCACGTCGGAAAATCAGGTATGGGCCTCGTGTTTTGTTTGGGGAGGGCGGACGTGGCATGGAGGAAGTGGAAAGTGAAATTGAAAGTGTGGCAGCAGGAATGACTATTGAAAGGAAGAGTGGTGGGAGTGAGTCATCGCACTCACGTGGTGGTGTGACTGAGCGGACCGATCACATGGGGTGGTGAGGGAGCGTGATGGTACACATGGTGCAGTGAGGGAGCAGGGAGGTGAGGAGCCCCTCCCCAGCATGGCTTATGCTCCCCAATATTCCTGAACTTCCTCCATATAGCCCCCTGATGTTACACAAGGCCGTAAGGGGAAGGGAAAGGGTAAGGGTAAAGGCCGAGGGAAGAGGAGCACGAGTGGGGAAGCCTGCCGCACTCCTCCTCCCCAACCTCCCCCACCAACATCTCCCAACCCTGACGAAGGTGACGATGGGGACGATGGAGACATCGCAAATGTGACGTGGAACTGGGAAGATGGGAGTGATTTCACTCTCATCATTCACCCCTTCACTGAGGAGTGGCTTGCTGGCTGCACTGCTCCAGGAATCCACCCAGGCTCCACCAGGCTGGAGGATTTTATGGGGCGCAATGTGGAGCAAACTAACATCTTTGCAAGCAGCCAGCGCCGTGAGAGTGAACGACTGGGCACGAAGAGCAGGCATTCCCTCACTAATGATTACCCTGTCTCCCTAGCAGAGATGTTTGTATTTTTAGCCTTGGTTCTTTTGATGGGTATTGTACGGAAAAGACAAGTCCGGCCTACTGGACCATGGACCCTGTCATAAACACACCTTTCTTTGGCAGAGTAATGAGCCGTAATCGTTTTCAGCAAATACTCAGCCGCTTCCACGTTTATGATGCTGATGATCCTGCAAATGAAAATAACATGGATAAAATGAGGAGAATTAGGCTCATATTTGATCACCTACGTGAAATGTTCCGCTCTTCATTCTATCCATAAAGAGACCTTGTCATAGACGAGAGTCTCGTGTTGTGGAGAGGCAATATTTCTTTTCGACAGTTCATACCCAGCAAAAGGCACTGTTTAGGTTTCAAGATCTTTGTTATGTTTGACTGTAGGACTGGTTATGTGCAAGACATAGTCTTGTACACTGGTGCACAGACAGACATTATAGAAGATCGGAATATTGGACTCTCTGGGGCTGTGGTAAAGACTATGATAGAAGAGTACCTTCATCGTTACCACTTCCTGTACCTGGATAACTGGTACACTAGCCCCCTTCTCACTCATTATCTACACCTGCACAACACGGGAGTCTGTAGTACCGTCAAGGTGAACCGTCACCACATGGTCAAGGTGGGGTGGAAACTGGACAAGAATGAGGTGTTCTTCTTCAAGGCGAACAACATCCTTGCAACAGTGTGGAATCACAACAGAAGTCTGCCTCTTGTCCACGGTTCACTGCCCCTGATGCACCACACAGACTTTGTGGATTACCGCAGCGAGAGGAGGTGCTGGATCTGGAAACCAGAGTGTGTCCTCGATTACAACATCAACATGAGGAAGGTGGACCAGTCTGACTCCATAATTTCGAGTGTGGAGTGCCAGGACCACGATGAAGTGGTACAAGAAGCTCTTCTTTTATCTGCTCGACATTACAACCCAGAACTGGGTAGCCGTTGCTTTTATGACGCCGATGTGCAGTGGTATCAGTAGCTGACTTCTATGCAAGAATTCCTGGGTTCGATTCCCAGTCGAGGAGCGTATAAGTATATTTGTACACACGCATTTAATGTGTGTTTCTCTAAAATCTTAAGATGCTCGTGTTGTGTCTGGGATAGATCAAAACTGCTCTGCCATTCACCCGAGTTGCGTCGGGCAGCGGTTTGATCCTGATGTGCTGTGACTGAAAGAATTCCTTCCATCATGGATTTACCTGGTTTCCTAAAAAAAAATCAGGTAGCCGTTGCTTTTATGACGCCGTGGTGCAGTGGTATCAGTACCTGACTTCTATGCAAGAGGTCCTGGGTTCAATTCCCAGTCGAGGAGCATATAAG
>JAGKTI010022057.1:5000-15444 GCA_018397915.1 Birgus latro | reverse complement strand
TCTCTCTCTCTCTCTCTCTCTCTCTCTCTCTCTCTCTCTCTCTCTCTGTTATGGCCAGTTTAGATCCATGAGATCATTCCATTGACGGTATCCATGTAGGAGATAAGAAAGGAAGAGGAAGCAAGGAGACGAGGATGAAGATGGCGAACAGAGAAATGGCTAATAACGACTCCAGGTAATCTTCACACCTCCGGGATAGGAAATTTTGCTATCAAACTGGTCAGAATGTTAAAACCTGAACGGAAATTTAGTGAGAGTGATCCCAGATGGTTTAGCAGGTTTGAGTATTTAATTTTTAATCTTCACCGGCGTTCCGAAAGACCCACAAGCATGTCACTAAAACAATCCCTCCAGTACCATCACTCCTTTCCTCCTCGGTATTTTTGCCCAGCTGATGAGGATGGGGATATGTGAGCCAGATGGTGGTGTGTGAGGAGATAGCTGGGCCTCAGGGAGCGGATTAACTAGCTTTTACTTAGCCTCGGAATAAAGAATGAAAAATTAAAGGTGCATATAGCGTGTCATCATTTTTTTTTTCATTGGCATTCTGGTTTCTATGTTATTTTATGGGTTATTCATGTGAAGCCTACATTCATTTTCGTATGTTTGTTCTCTACTCATACCTCCCCCTCCCTCCCCTTCGTTTTCCCAGCGTTTCGTAAAAGGAAGTCATATCTACTGAGCTGTATATGTGATGAGAATATTTGTACTGTTATTTATTTATTTTCTTTTGGTTTCACAAGAACGGTCTACCGAATTTCTCGCACTGTATTTTTCTAGTACCACCCGTGACCATAATTCCCAGTGACAAGCATTTTGCAGAGACGTGGTGGTTTCATCACACTAACTCAACATTAAGGTTTCTAAATAACAATAGTTCTCTTGACTACTGGCTGCGGGAATGTCATGAATCAGGAGTCACTTCCAAAACAAAATAGCATCATAATTACGACCATTACCCAGTCAGACAGTGGGTTACATTACTTCGCCGATTTTAGATTTTAAACGATTCTTAACTGTGGGGTAAATTTCGTCTCGTGTCCTTTTCTCTCCCTTCTGAGTGATATGCGCCAGAGGGATGTATATTACTCCGAGCTGACATTTGTTGTTGTGGTCAGAAAGCACAACAGGACGAAGGAGAAGGGTAGGCAGAGGTGGGAGACAGAGAGAGCGGGATGGATGAGTGGACGGGGCACGGTGGGAGAAAGAAAGAGAGGGAAGGTGGTATGAAGAGGCAAAGGGATGGAAAGAGCGATGAAAAGACGGTGAAAGGAAGAGAGTAGGAACAGACCGTATACGAGAGAGAAAGAGAGAGAGGAGGGAGGGAGGGAGGGAGAGAGGGAGGGAGGGAGGAAGGGAGAGAGGGGGGTGGAAAAAATGACAGTAGGCCCCGGGACGTTAGAGGTGAGTCCAAAAACATCTTGGTTTTACGAAAGTCAGAGAGATTACAGTATAATGGATACGAGGGAGATATTGTGGGTTGGACAGATGAAGAGACAAATAATGTGGTAACAAGAGTGTGTTGGAGTATCAGCAGTAAATAAAGCCATGGAAATACATCATCCGGTTTCAGGAGTATATTGCGACACAGGTTACTTCAGCAGACGTGATCAATGCATCGATATTTACGAGACATCACAGTAAAGGCTTGGAAGTGTGTCATCAGAATCAGGCATATCAGCCATTCCAAGGTGACTGGCTGTGTCTCGCTCATTTTTCACACTCATCACGGCCCGAGCTTCATTGACTTGTTGGGAAGAGTGTACATCGTTATTGCAGCATGCTCTGTTGTACATACCGATTTAATTTAGGAACTCCTCTCCCTCACCGTTTTTCGAGCACTTTTTCTTTAGTTATCTGTAATTTCTAGCTCCCGCTTTTCACATCCCGATTCTATTTTTTTTTTTTCTTTGTGAGGTCATCATTTCCATTCCTTATGATGTCTTTCCTTCCTTCCCCGTCACCTTCATTCTCTTTCCTCCTCCTCCTCCCCTCATTCACAGACAGGATCAATATCTTCCCAGAGTATATTAAAAATCTCGAGAGCGGAACCTATTGTGCCGGTGATGGTGGTGGCTGCTGAGGGAATACAGGCAGAGCTGAACACCGGAGGGGATAAAGCAACGATAGCAGGGAACACCTTTCAACGTGTATTCCTTGTGGTGACAGTGACAGTAGTAAAGACATTTATTCTGGTATTTTTTGCTATGTTTGTGACCAGAGCCGGATTACCAGCTATAGGCAAAATGGGCAACTCAATCCAGACTTCCATAGTGGAATAAAAATACTCCTTGGCCGTCCAAATAAGGCCCATCACCCATCAGGCCATCAAAAAAGGCCATTATAGGTCATGCCAAAACTTCACTGGAAATAACGTAAAAAGGAGATCTATATGTTGCAGTTCAACCGTCTGCGTTGCCCACCAAGCCCCTGCAGGGTTAATCCGGCCCTGTTTGTGACTGACATTGCAGAAGCCTGAAGCGTGATGGTGAAATTGAATATCGTGTTCCTCACAGCCGTAGTAACTTTGTTAATTACGTAATAACCACGATAATGATAATGATAATGATGATAATAAATTGTATTATTATTATTATTATTATTATTATTATTATTATTATTATTATTATTAATTATTATTATTATTTATTATTATTATTATTATTATTATTATTATTATTACTGTGCACCACGGGTCACTTTTTAAACTTAATTATTTCTCCTATGGCAATTAATTTACCCTGGCCATAATTTCCCTCCGTAATTAATGTAGGTGATTACTTCAGAGCTAATTCTCTCTCTCTCTCTCTCTCTCTCTCTCTCTCTCTCTCTCTCTCTCTCTCTCTCTCTCTCTCTCACATGAAGAGAAAAACAGCGCTCAATACAAGAACATCATCTCGTTTCTCTGACGCGACACTACAAAAAAAAATATCATGTGGCAATTTACAGGGTACATTATAAAAGCTAAACGCAAAACCACACAAAAGTATTAGTAATTAAATGTGCTGGTCTGTCTATAATTAAAGTACGTTAAACCAAAACTCAGTACAAATTTGTGTATAGTCAGAAGTCTTAATCCTGCAAGGGGTGGCCACAAACAAATCGCCTCCATGTCACCCTGCCCCCTGCCATTTCACTGCCCTGCTTCCAGCTCACACCTCTCTCTTTCTCATACTGTATACCTCATCACTCCATCCCTCCATCTTATCCTCGGCCTCCCTCTCCCTCTCCCTCCTTCCACCTCGTTCATTCAAATACACTCTCCTCGTTAGTCTCATGCTCTCCATCCTCTCCACATGGCCAAACCACCTCAGCGTAATTCTCCTAACACTTTCTATCGCATTTACATTCTCGCCACAAAATTCCTTCGTTTCCTCATTTGTCAGTCTGTCTCTCCGTGCAATTCCACTTACTCCTCTCAAATAACTCTTTTTCGCTGGTCCCACTCGACCTGTGTCCTTCAAACAAGCTTCACGTTTCGTTTCCTTACTTTAGAGCTGGTATCACAGTACTATAATGCAGTGACTTTTTAACTTCCATCCTCACTTCCCTATTTCTTAACACTGCTTTCAAAGAACCAATAACCTTTCTTCCTTGTTGTACCCTGTCAAGCACTTCACCCTCTAAACTTCCATTCATACTGATCACACTACCCAGGTACTTAAAAGCATTCATATTTTCCAATTCCTCATCATCCAACATCATTGTGCAGGCAGTGTGACTTAATTTCTCTCGAAAACCACTCTTTCCCACATTCACCTTTAGGTTCCGTTTCTTACACACTCTCCCAGACTCATTCACCAAGCCCTGCAATTCCCCTCCATCTTCGTTTAACAATACAGTATCATCTGCAAACAACAGAACAGGAAGTTTCAAATGCTGCCCTCTCTCATTAGGGTCGCGCCAGCATCCACTGCCCTACCTTGTGTCTCTTTTATAACCCCATCCAGCTAAAGGTTGAACAACAAAAGAGACATGGCGCATTCCTATATCAGTCCAACACTCAGATAGAAAAATTCACTCAATTCACCATCCATATGCACTGCAGCCTTTGCACCCTCATACATACTCTTCACTGCATTCAACAGCTTTCCATTTACTCCATAATGTTCGTAATATATTCCACATTCCTCGTCTATCCATTCTGTCATATGCTTTCCCCAGTCCATGAAGGCCTCATGCAACTTCTTTCCCGTCTCTAGAAAATTTTCCACTAAATACCTTAGGATGAATATCTGATCTGTACAACCTCTTCTCTGCCTAAAACCTCCTTGTTCTCCTCCAACTAATTCCGCTGTAATTTACCTAACTCTGCCAATTAGTATTCTGCCATATACTCTTCCTATTACACTAAGAAGACAGATGCACACTTCTTTTTCTGAACAGAGGAATAAATATATACCAGACTTCCAATCCTCCGGGACTCTTCCTTCCTCCCAGGCGAATCTTCATGTCTTCCATATCCATGCTACTCTTTTCTCTCCCCCATGCCTCAACATTTCACCGCACACTTCATCAGTTCCAGAGGATATTCCCGTTTTGACTTTCTTCATTGCTTCTGCTACAAACCATCCTAATGAGCTCTTCCTCCTTTCTTAGTTCCCTCCTTCTCCCTGACATTCTCCATCCACTTAAACTCGCATCACTTTCATTCTCTATATTTAACAATTCCTAAAATTGTTCTCTCCATCTGCTCATTATTTTCTTCCCTTTTCACTGTCAATCTACCATTTTTATCATTCACTCCCCTACTACCTGCTTAATCACCCTGTCTAATTCAAATTACTACCTTCCAGAATAATTTCTTACATTCCCTCCACTTTACACTCAAAATCCTTCCAAATTCCTTATCCACTCTCTTCTTACTCTCGTTCACTAATCTTATCACCACTCTCATCCTCTCTTACATATAACTCTATTCCGTTTCTCAGTTTCCTCCATGCCTCTGCTTCCCATCCACTCAGTGTATGTTTTCTTCCTTTGCACCACAGCCTGTCTCACTTCTTCCTTCCACCATGCTGTTCCTTGCACCCCTTTTCGTCTTCTCTTCACCCCACATACCACCTCACATGCTGCACGAATTTCTCCTGTGAATATCATGCACACACCTTCCACGTCCCCCATCTGCTCCAAATCATATTTACCCAATCACTCCTCCACTTCTCTCATATTCTGACTTTTTTTTCCATCCTCTTCAACCTTCCTATCCTCTTTGTATGGACTGCTTCCTCTTGCCCTTGTCTCCTTCTATTCATCCATTGCATTCCTTTCCTGATATTCACCACCAGCAAGTGGTAATCAGAAAGTCCACTCCCCCAACCTCTGTATGCCCTCACATCCACTACATACCCTCTCATTCTGTCATCCACACACACTCAACCAATCGTCGCCTTCCGCTCATTCAGTTCACCGTCCACCCTTCTCATCACTCGTCACACATACCCGTGGATCATTTTGCGCCTAAAGAGGGTATTGGCTATCACTAATCCCCTTCTCGCACAAATGTCCACTTGAGCACTACCATTTTCATCCACTCCTGAAGGCGCATCCCACTCACCACCTCCTCCATCCACCTTCATATTCTCTACTCTTTCTTACATGGGTCCAGTCAAAATCACTCTCTCACTCCTCTCAGACTTTTCAATGCATGCTTCTACATCTGCCCAGAACTCATTTTCAATCTGCACACAATCACCCACACCTGTATTGTACCTTCAGTCTACCCACACAGTCCTTGTACCAACTGATCCATACTCTCTTATATTCTCCTTCCACTTTTGGCAATCAAAAATACATACCGTACACCCTCCGCTTCCTTTTCATTCTCACCTACTCCTGCACATATACCCTGCCCATACTCCCGATCTCTGACACTCACTCTCCATTTAATCTCAGACGATTCATATGTGTCCTTTTTTGTATCCTGAAGCACTTGGACAATCCCTCTCTCTTGCACCCCATCGTTTGCGTCCCTAACATTCCACATTGAAATCCCCACCTAGTCTTTTGTTCGGTCGTTGCTCGTCACCTTTTGGTTAGTAATGGTTCGAGGCATTTACTTTGTTTTTTTAGTTAGTTGTTTTCCAGGAAGGAGCACTAACTCTCCGCCAACCCATTTACTGACACGTAGAGAACACGAATAATTGGTTATATGGTTACCATCCAGCATTGTAAATTATTTCCTGGCATACAGGAAATTATTTGACTTCTCACTCAATGCAGAGCCACCCTAGAGTTGGATATCACTACGCTGAGTGTGTGGATGATGGGAGCCCCCACCGACCACAGTACAATCAAGAACTTAACCAGCAACGCCAAGAAAAAGGATAAGGTTAAAAGTAAAGCAAAGTTCACAGATAAAATACTATGGTAGGCTACTTACATTAAAAACACAAAAACTCTTGGAAAGTCTTAATGCTGCCAAGTGACGGCCTATGCTGCACCGTCGACAGAAACTCGGCTAGAGAGAGGTTAGGATGCTCCTCATCGCTCGCAAACGCAGAGGCGATTGAGAAGGAAATGGGGTGGTCGGATTCTGAGAAATTCTTGTGTTTGGTACTATGTGATGGTGTGGCTAGTGGCCTGTTTGTTCTCACTGATTGACACAAGAGCTCAATGATACGAACTTTTAGCTGCCGTTTAGTTTTGTCAAAGTACACACTCCCGCACTTCCACTTGATACAGTCAGCTTTCTCAGTCCTATTGCTCCGTGAATACGAACCCTGAGTTGGTCGACTCACGTTTCGAGCCAGCAGTGGTGAAGGAGAAAAGGTAGTCAGGGGAATTTTAGCACGACGCCTCGCGGTGGGAGGCATTGAGGATGATGGAATTTGGTGTTTGGGGAGAGTAAATAACATAGTTGGATTGAAAGAACGAAGAACTTGCCTACACCAAAGTATTTAGTGCACCTAGGAACACTTAAAAGTAATTCATGCGGTATACGAGTACCATACTGTGACAATTTATTTTAGAATGAAGAGCATCATAAAGTCTCCTCACACACACACACACACACACACACACACACACACACACACACACACACACACACACATGGACTAGTGCATACACACACACACATAAACAAATACACCTACACACGCATACGCACAGACAGTAATACACATTCAGGTGCCTGTGGACACAATATTCGATGCATGTGATTGTACTGGGTGACAAGCCAGATGGTGTACTGTAACCCACGAAACCATCTGTTATGGTAGAAGAAAAGCATATCACTTAATGACGACTGGTGGTCTAGTGGGTTAAGGTCAGCAAGGGTTTACGGTCTTGGGTCTGTTGTATTCTACTGGTCAAATAATGCCACTCACGTACGAGTATGGCAGACCATCGTCGGCTTAACTGTCTGGACCGAGTAACTAAACCCTAGACCGCTAGGCTCCCTATGTAGCACAAAAGAACTGACTGATAGATGGATGGACACTTCTGTTTTGATGCTGAAATCGTTTAAGAAAATTTTACACTGTATCCAGTTTCCCATTGTGTGTGTGTGTGTGTGTGTTTGTGTTTGTGTGTGTGTGTGTGTGTGTGTGTGTGTGTGTGTTTGTGTTTGTGTGTGTGTTTGTGTGTGTGTGTGCGTGTTTGTGTGTGTGTGTGTGTGTGTGTGTGTGTGTAAGCATAGTTTATGTTGTGCTGGATTAACCTAGTCACTTGATAAACGGTAAATAAACTGACTATTTTATACCGCATTTATTTTTTTTTCGTAACTTTTCCTGAGTTTATTAAGTATTTTGGTGTAGACAAGTCCTTCGTTTTTCCTAAATAGCTGGGCTACTTACTCTCCCCGTGCACCAAACCAGCGTCCTCCCTGCTTCCCACCGCTTGGCATCGTCCTAAAAGTCCCTCATGCTGACGACTCATAACGTGACTGGACCAATTCAGGGTTCGCACTCTCGGAGGAATGGGAATGGCAATGGTGACTGTAACAGGTGGAAGTGCGGGAGGGTGTACACATCGCATTACAGCAATACGTGTACTGATAAACTAAAGATGGCTGTAGATCTGTAGAGACGGTAACTCTGAACCTACGAATCGGCTTAAAAACAACCCCAATATTTATCTGGGGATAGAATTCTTGTCGTAATTGAGTTACTTTATTCTTACTGAAAAAATACTCCAACCTAACACAAAGAAAATTATACAATGGCTCTTTATACTAACGTGATTTGTTTCTTAGAGTATAATAATTTTTTCTTCTGTTTACCAGTGACCCCATCAGTGAATCGCGTACTGAAACCATTAGCCAAAAGGGTTCGTTTAAGGAACTGAAACTCTGAGTGTTAAAAAAATAGAACAAATATGAAAGGTTCTGGGATCTATAGCGAGAATTATAAGTACTGTTATGGGAATGAGGGAAGAAAATTTAGTAGTCAAACCAGGGTATGTAGGTTTTCTGTACACTGATGTAAAAAAAAAAAGATCCATTACAGTTTCAAACACGATATCAAGAAAAGGTAAATTTCCCCTGGACGCATTCTCAGATGTAAATTGTGTATTACCCTGCTTAGTATTAACACAGGTTAGAAATTTTGATTCACCCTGGTCATTTCTAAATACAAGAAATGTGTAGTCAACATAACGACGATAAAACAAGGGTTTATATTCTAAAGGACACCCCTGACTCCTGCCCCCCACACATCTGCTGATCACACACCTCTCTTGCACACTCTCCTCAAACCTGAAATTCACTCATCTACACACCCGCTCATTACATCCTCTTAAAGCTTCCACTCTCATCCCACACACCGGGAACCCAAAACCCCGCACAACTGCCACAAACACCTGCTATGCACACCCCAGCATAAGTACCACCTACACACCTGCCACACCAACACTTGCCACCCACATCCCTATATACATACTGACAAGAAATCGTTTTTTCACAAACACACCAACGCTTCTTTTTTCCCCCTTTAAGCATTACTTCGTGAAAATCTTTAATCCTGCTGAAGAAAGACATTTGTTTTTGTTTTTTTGCTTTGGGAATGAAGGAATAGCCAAACCCAGCTAGTGTTTCATACCCAGGGAGCGCCGGCTGTTTGACCAGTAGCATGGAAAAGAATATTTCTGTGTCACATATAGAAATGTACTGATAATAGGCTTAGAAGCTTCCCTATCCTTTAACACGTTATCTTTCCATCTATCTGTCAAGTACCTGAAGCCTTGTTTGTGGCCATACGTAACGGAATTAAGGCGCTGGGCAATCAATAGATAGATGAACAGATTGACTTTTAAAGGAGAGGGTTACCCTTCAAAACCTGTAACATCGTAGCTTTATGGCTCAGGACCAGGCATAAACGAACATAAATTATTAATTCGTATTGAGCTACTTTTAAGTGACTCAGTACTCAGTGACTAATCAAATGGGTTCTTCTCTACCCATGAGATCATTTACTCCGTTTTGTTGTGGCCATTAATGGAAAGGGTCTCCTAATGGTCTTGTGATTTATGGTGTTCCAACTGGCATTTGCGCCTCCAGTCGAAGGGTGGTTGGGATTGGTTGCTCAAAAATACCGTGCAAGAACCAATTAGTGTTCATTGTCACGATAAATATGTGAATGAAGTAGCCTAGCATTAGAGACACTCATAACAGATCATACAGCTGTTGACTTTCCACAGAGCACAACTCACAGGTGTGTGTGTGAGGGGGGGGCTCCTAAAAATCAGCTCTTCTAAACAAGGTGGAGCAGAACGCACTTTCGTCTCATCAAATCCCTTCCTCGTGCCGACTCCCTTCAACCTTCCTCTCTTCGCCGCACTGTTGCATCTTGATCTCTGTTGCAGCTATTGCAATGATCATTACTCTTCTGAACGACCTGCTTTCAAGAGTTAACCAATACTCTCAGTCATTTATGTATGCAACAGGTGAACTCTGGAACTTTACTCCTCAGTCGTTATTTTACCTCTATCTATGGCCAATAGCCTTGATAAAAGCAATGTGTCCAGGCATCTCGAAGTGAACGGATCTGGACGTTGGTTTTCGTTTCTTTTCATCCTTTTCTCTAGGAAAGAAAAACCTGGCGGGCTTCAGGCCTTTGGTTCCTTCTTCTCTGCATTAAAAAAAAAAAAAACGAAAAGGAAAAAGAAGACGAAGTGGTAGTCATAGTAGTAGTAGTAGTAGTAGTAGTAGTAGTAATATACATTGGGACGAAAACGAGTAAATCTTAAATAAAATAATACACACACACACACACACACACACACCATAAACTAAAGAGCCTCCCATTCCACCTTCTGGCATGGAAGGGTAATGGGGAAGTGAGGGAGAGAACTGATCGTACCATTAACAAAGTTTATGCCGCCTATAAGAAGTTTATGAAGAAGATAGCAAGGCACAAAGTTCTTCCCCACACCTTCCCTCATTATAATATCCGCACAGGGAAGCAGGTGCGAGCTGTGAGGGGTTCAGGGGTTCTGTGAGGGG
>JAGKTI010022056.1:1523-15444 GCA_018397915.1 Birgus latro | reverse complement strand
CACGATGTGCACTGCAGCTAGCAATACACCTTTTTGGTCCCTTATTCCGGCTAGACGGGCGGCCTGGTTGGGCCCGACCAGGTCAATTGGCTGGTCATGCGTTGGCTAGGGTCAAGTGGGCACTGGGGGGCCTGATGGCTCCTTTCGTCCTGGAGTCATCCCTGCCCGGGACTCCAGTGGTTACCCGCGTATACTCCCCTGCTACCCCTGAGGTCGCCTGTGGCATATGGCCTCCCCTTGTTGGGCTCCGTGGTGGTTGGGGGGGTGGGGGAGTAAAGTTTTTTTTATTATTAATATGGAAAATATTTTAAGAAAATCTGCCTCTCTCCCAGACCTCAGCGCATCCAATAAATTTCCTAGTAGTTCACTCATTGCCACTCTGGAGCCTTTTCAGGTTCCACGTGGCTCCACGAGGAATTCGGCCTCCCCTGCCTTGCCTCCACGGTCCAGTGGCACCTATAACAGGGGTCGCAGGCGGGGAGCAAGGAGTGTACCTGGCCCTCGGGACCCCCGTGTTCGGGATATGAATCCAGTTTTGATTGCTCCTCCTCCTGCACATTTTTCCAAATTCTTAGTTGTGCCTGGCCCTGCTTGAGTGGACCTCAGAAGGTGTGACATTTTCATATGCATCGGGACTTTACTTCTGTGGTGCAGCCCCTAAAGTGGTTCTGCAGGCTGTTGGCAGTTTGTTGGTGGAGGTGTCTGACGCTTCTCAGAGTGTGGCTGTTCAATCTTTGTCCATGCTCTCGGGTCAGTCTGTCACATGTTCCCCCCATGCTTCGTTGAATCATTCTCGTGGGGTTGTGTATGCCAAGGAATTGCTAATATACAACGAGGCACACCTTGCTGAAGAATTGTCTGCACAGAAGGTAATCAAGGTTGAGTGAATTAAGAAGATAAATGGTGACCTTGTGCCTACTCCATCCTTAACTGTTACTTTTGATTCACTGAGCCTCCCTGCTGTTCTTGACGCTGCATTGTACCAGTACAGAGTTAGGCCCTATATCCCTATGCTTCATAGATGTTTCCACTGTCAGCGTTTGGGTCATATTGGCCGAACTTATAGGTGCCTTGCCCTGGGACTTCCAGCAGTCTGTGTGTTGTGTGGGTTCGATGTTCATGAGGGTGTGGAATGCCCTGGTCCCGTATCATGTATCAATTGTGGTGGTGAGCACGCTGCTTCCTCTAAATCCTGTGATCGATACAAAATGGAACATGAAATTTTGTCTCTCAGAGCCATGGAGAGGCTGAGTTTTACTGAAGCTAAGGACCGTGTCATATCGATATATGTCCACCCAAGTGCTTCTGTTCTCTCTAAGTCAAAGCCTGCTATGCGCCACCATGGGGCTCCTGCTCCTTTTGGACTGACCCTTCTGCAGCTAAGGTCTGTGATACTGGATGTCTTACTCCTCCTCCTCGTCATCTCCCAAGGACTCCGGCACCTTTGAAGTCTGCATCTCGTCCAGCCGCTGCTCCTGTACCAGCTGCTACTCCTGCACCAGCTGCTACTCCTGTACTGGCTGACACTCCTGAACTAACTGCTGATCCTGTATCATCTGCTTGCTTTGCTACTGATGTTCAGTCTTCTTTACAATGTGCTTCTACAGTTTCTAGTGCATCACGTTCTGGTGCAAAGATGGAGGTTGCGTCTGCCAACCTCAAACGGGTGAGGAGTGAGGACTCTTTGCATGACTCCCCTCCTTCAAAAGTTCAAACTTCTGTACCACCTGAGAATTCTGAGGGGGCTCCTCACTCGACAACCCAACCAGTGGCAGCATCTAAGTCAGTGGGTGTTCGTGATGGTCTTTCTAAGAATCCTGTCCCTGCCTCTTGCTCAGGTGTGACGGGGTCTGGGTCTTTAGATTCTCAAAGAGCTGTGTCACTTGCTCCCTCTGATCCGTCACCCAGCAGTCAACCTTTGGATGTTTCGGTTGGGGAGGGTTCAGTTGGCCCAAGGTGCCAGCTGGACCGCCATGTGGGTGTGTGGATGGGGCAAGTGGGTCTTCCAGGAAGGTCTCTGTGCCTCGGGCTCATTCTGGCAATGGGTGGGACGTGTCTCGGGGTAAGGGTCCTTCCACTCATGGAAACTCAAAATCTTCATTGTCTTCTCGGTTGATGAGGCAGAGCTTCACACCTAAGAAGAAGAGCTTTCGCGCCCTTCCCAATGAGGTTGCTACATAGCCCTTGTGTTTTTCAGTTCGTAATATTTCATACTAATCAGTATGGCTCAACCAGTAACAGTATGTCTTCCATGGAATTGTAGAGGTACCATGGCAAATTGGGAGGAATTACAGTTATTACTTTCAGCTTTGAGCCCACTCTGTGTCTGTCTCCTGGAGACTATGGTGGGGGATAGACTGTTTCCTTCTATCAGGGGGTATGAGGTCTTCCATGTATCTCCTCCTAGCGGTCACAGCGGTGGATGTGCCATTTAAAGCCGATCTGATATCCCCTTTATTTCCTTTCCAGTCCAGTCTCATCTTCAAGTTTTAGCAGTACAGATGCACGTTGGGAGGTGCTATACCATCTGTTGTCTGTACCTTCCACCTTCCGCTCCTGTTATGCGTGCTGATCTGGAGACCCTTATCAGACAACTTTCACCCCCTTTTCTACTCCTTGGTGACCTTAATGGCCGCCATCCTTTATGGGGTGACTCACTTTCGAATCCCCGGGGTGATCTTGCCTCTTTGGTTGGGGATTTAGATTTGGTTATCCTAAACGATGGGAGGCTGACCTATTTTCATGTTCAGATTGGCACGTAATCTGTCATTGACCTCACCATCTTCTCCTCTGATTGTGCCCTTGATTTTGCTAGGGAGGTTTTGGATGATCTTCATGGTAGTGACCATTATCCTGCGTTGGTCCAGACTACTCGCTCTGTTCCTGTAGCCTGTATGCCACGCTGGTGTCTGGATAGGGCTGATTGGTCTCTCTTTGAGGAACTGTGTGTATTTCCCTACAGGGTTACTGATTTTCCAACTATCGATGATGCTGAACGTTATTTTACCAAAACTATTTTCTCAGCATGGGTTCATTTCATCCCACGGACTTCCGGTGTTTTTTCCCGGAGACCTGTGCCATGGTGGAATGATGCCTGCTGTATAGCAAAAGGAGCTTACAAAGTGGCTGCCCAAAGGTACTTTCCCAATCGTGATGTTGTTTTTTCTAAAAATCCAGTTTCGCAAAGCCGTGCTCACTATCGACGGGTCATGAAGGATGCTTGCCGCAACTCGTGGAGGTCATATGTCTCTACAGTTACGTCCTCTACGCCAATGCCAATGGTGTGGAAAAAGGTGCACTAGTTTTCTGGAAGGTTCTTGCCCCCATCCCCACCAGTGTTGCAACTTCAGGGCGATCTTGTATCTGCACCAGATGCAGTAGCTTCTGCTTTTGCAGATCAGTTTTATGGTCTCTCCAAAAAAGATCCTTCTAAGCCGTGTGCTAGCTTTCGTAGGAATGTGGAGAGGCTGGGCCTGGACTTTCAATCTCGTGGCGGAGAGCCATATAATTTAGACTTCAGTCACCATGAGCTACGTGCTGCCCTCTCAGTGTGTGGTGACACCGCTCCTGGGCCTGACGAAATTCCATACTTTATGCTCCGTCACCTGCCGACTCATTCACTTCAGTTTTTATTGGACCTTTTTAACAGGGTTTGGCATGAGGGCTCTATTCCCAAGAGCTGGAAGTTGGGTATTGTCCTCCCTGTTCCCAGGCCTGGTAAGGACCATTCCCAGGTTTCCAACTATCGCCCAATTGCTTTAACATCGTGCGTGTGCAAACTATTCGAAAAGATGGTCAATGTCAGGCCTGTGTGGTTTCTAGAGAAAGGTTGCTTTCTCTCTCCTTCGCATAGTGGCTTCCGTAAATCCTGATGTACTTTTGACAACCTTATCAGGCTCGAGGCATCGATCTGTGAAGCTGCTGCCTCTAAGCAACATCTTGTGGCTGTGTTCTTTGACCTTGAGAAGGCTTATGACACCACCTGGCGCCATGGCATCGTCCAACAACTTCATGCGTTTGGTCTACATGGTTGGCTGCCTTTGTTGCTTAGAGACTTCTTGACTGATCACGTGTTCTGGGTCCGAGTGGGTTCTACCCTCTCTGCACCGCTGTGCCAGGAGGAAGGTGTCCCACAAGGGGGTGTCATAAGTGTTTCCCTGTTTGCAGTGGCCATCAATTGTATCCTTGACACTGTGCCTGCTGGGGTATCCTCATCTCTTTATGTGGATGACTTAGCTATATGGTTTTCTGGCTCCTGCATGTCTGCTATTGAGCGGCGTATGCAGCTTGCCATGGACAAGATATCTGCCTGGGCCACTTCCAAGGGTTTTCGGTTTTCTTCTTCTAAGACTGTGGCTATGCACTTTTGTATGATGAAAGGGGTACACCCGGACCCTGATCTCCAGCTTTGTGGCAGGAGACTCCGTTGTGTGGTGGAGACAAAATTCTTGGGCCTGACGTTTGACTACGGTATGACTTGGGCTTCACACGTGACAGATCTTAAAGTATCATGTATAAAGGCTCTCAGTCTGTTGTGGGTTCTGTCCCGTACCTCTTGGGGTGCTGATCGGAGAACACTCTTGCATCTGTTTCAGGCTTTTGTAACATCCAAGCTGTCGTATGGCTGTAAGGTCTGCTCCTCTGAGTCCAAACTAAAAACCTTAGATGCTGTGTATCATGCTGGTCTTCACCTTGCAACTGGGGCTTTTCGGTCATCTCCGATTCCCAGCCTGTTGGTGGAGGCTGGTGTGCCTCCCTTAGGTCTGCTGCGTCAGTCTGTTGCAGCACGGTGCTGGCTCTGGATTCGTCGCCTTCCAGACTCACTTGTCTGTGGGTGTGTGATGAAACAGTCTTATTTTTTGTATTACCGTAGGCACCCTCGTCCGTTTGGCTGTAGGGTTCAGGACATCATGGAGGAGTTTGGTTTGTCTGCAGTACAGATACCTGTTAGTCCAGTTCGAATCCCGAGGGTTGCGCCATGGATCTTGCCCAAGGTAACTTTCTGCAGGTCTTTGGCAATGTCTTTTACAATTATTTTTAGAACATTCTTGTAGTCATGATGGTTCTGTGCCTGTGTATACTGATGGCTCTAAATCCGCCTCTGGTGTTGGTTTTGGAGTGGTATTTCCCAATTTTAGCCGTGGAGGTAGTCTTCCTTTGGCTGTCTCGGTTTTTACTGCAGAGTTGTCATGTATCGTTTTAGCCCTGAGGATTATGTTTGTCCACCATGACACTTATTTTACTAATTTTAGCGACTCTCAAGGGGCACTTTTGGCCCTGGACTCTTTCAACTCTCCCCATCCTATAGTCTTAGCTATCTTGGAGTGACTGTTCCTCATTCGTCGTCGGGGGAAGAGAGTGGATTTCTGCTGGGTTCCCGCACATGTTGGTGTGATGGGCAATGAGAGAGTAGATACATTAGCTAAAGCTGCAGCTTCTCAACAGCCCCCAGCCAACTACCCGCTTCCTGCTTCTGACATAACATCATACTTGAATTTACACTTGCTGGCAGAGACACTGGGATGGTGTTGCTCATAATGACCTAAAAGAAATCTTTTCGAGAGTGGTTGTGCCACGAGTTCTCCCCTCCATGGCACGGCGTTTGGAGGTGGTTCTTGCTAGGCTTTGCATTGGTCACTCTATGCTTACACATGGGTCCCTGATGAGTGGTGAGACTCAGCTGTACTGTGATGATTGCCTTGTTCCCCTTCCTGTCCGACACTTGCTGGTCGAGTGTCCAAGTTTGGCGGACCTACGTCACAGATCCCTCCATAGTCATAGAGGGACAGATGGTGCCTACTGTCTCTCTTCGATGCTTGGTGGAGCCTCTATCAATTTTATTGATGTTTTTAGTTTTCTTCAGGAGGATGGCCTCCTTCCACTTTTATAAGTGACTGCTATTTTGTTGTCCATTCTTTTACTCTTTTTAACATTTTATTTCACGTAACAGTTGTTAACTTTGTTTTGAGTGTTCACTTTTTATTTGCTGCGTCTTTTTGCTTGCTGTTCGGCGGCATATGATCCTGGCAGTTGCACCGCCAGATCTTTTAATGCAATCAGTCAATCAGTTGTCATTTGACACAGTAAAACGAAAAATTTGTGAAATGTCAGCTATCATGGAACAAGTAATATAAAAGATTAAATTGTCCCCAACTTGTAAGTTCGCAGTACAGTTGGAGGAATCAATGGGGAAGAATTTTTGTGCACACCTACTCGTATTTGTTAGGCATATATTCCTGCATGGCATCGATGATGAGTATATGTTATGTACACAGCATGGAACTACCACAAAAGCTTTAGATGTGATGGAAAAGTTGACTTCTTTCTTCAAAGCCATCGGAATAGGCTGGGGAAATTGTTGTGGAGTCTGAACTGATGGGGCTCTGGCGATGATGGAATCAAAATCGAGGCTACAGAAGTTGTCAAAAAGTAGCTCCGAATGTGAAAGTGCTTCACTGAATGATTCATTGTTTTGCACTGGCCTCAAAACCCTTCCCTGATGCCCTGTGCGAGAACGATGAGGCATTAGTAAAATGTGTCAACTTAGTGAAAACACGAGATTATTCTCGCCATTTCCAAAAACTCTGTGAAGACATGGATTCAGAGCATGAATCCCTCCTCTTTTACTCCAAAGTGTGATGGCTTTCCAAGGGCAATTATGTGAACAGAGTATCTGAGCTTCGGAGAGAACCTAAACTGTTCCTGGAAATGAAAGGGAAGGATCATCTGTTATGTCTCTTCAGCCAGGCGTTGTGGGGGCCACGTCTTGCATACCTGACCGACATTTTTGAACAGCTAAACAGTCTTAATCTGAAGAAACAAGGCAAGGAAAAAATGTATTTCATCCCATGGACTGTATGCTTGTATTTCTCGCTAAACTTCAGAACTGGCAAAGGAAAGTGAATGCAGAAAATGTTGCCATGTTTTTGAATCTTCCAATTGTTCTTGACAAGATTGAAGAGGGTCCCCTACTTGGCGCATCACTCAAAATGAAATAAATCAGCATTCGAAATCCTTGGAGAGTGATCTCAAAAGATACCTCCCAGAATTCAAGAAGGAAAAATGGAAATTGGTGAGGAATCCTTTGTCTGACACTCTTGACATTGCTGCAATTTTCTATGGTGTTCAGGACGGATTCCATGGCCTCAAGAATTATTCTGTGGCCAGACACCTATATGAAGAAAAATCTTTGACTGTTTTCTGGTGCTCTATGTGTCAGTCATATCCAGAACTTGAAATCGCACTTTGAGTCCTCCTGCGATTATCCAGAACATATTTATGTGAATCTGGTTTCTCTGCCCTCCTACACATAAAATGTACAAGGCAAAACCGGTTGGATGTTGACCCAGATATGAGATATGCATTGTCAGTAATTCAGTCTCAAATCAGTCAACTGACTGAAAGCAAACAGTGTCATGTATATCACTGATATGTAACAAAATATGCATTCTGATTGATAGCTGTAAGCTTAAAATAAATGGAGACCATCAAAACAGCTTTTATCGCCCACCTTTAGAAGGAGAGTTGGTAAAGTTTTTGCCTGCCTCTGTGTGTGTGTGTGTGTGTGTGTGTGTGTGTGTGTGTGTGTGTTCTCATTATATCTCATGAACGGCTGGAGCTATCAACATGAAACATTCAAGGTATCAAGATATGACCAAAATCTTGGACGAGTTCTAAAATGGGAACTCGCGATCAAGAACAAGGTCACCAAAATGGCTGCCAAAGGTTAGCACCATTATATCGCATGAACAGCTTGAGCTATCAACATTAAACCTTCAGGGTATCAAGATATGGCCAAAATCTTGGGCGAGTTCGAAAATGGGCACTCGGGGTCAAGGTCACGAAAATGGCTGTCAAAGGACGCTTCTAGCACCATTATATCTCATGAACGGCTTTAGCTATCAGTATGAAACCTTCAGGATATCAAGATATGACCAAAATCTTGAAATAGTTCGAAAATGGGCACTCGAGGTCAAGGATAAGGTCACCAAAACGGCTGCCAAAGGTCAACTAGCTATTATCACCTGACTTTAGCACCATTATCACTCATTAATGGCTTGAGCTCTCAACATGAAGCCTTCAGGGTATCAAAATAGGCCAAAATCTTGGATGATTTAGAGAATGGGCACTCGGGGTCAAGGTCAGGGCCGACAAAATGGCTGTCGAAGGTCAAGTAGTTTTTATCGCCCACTTTTAGCACCATTATATCTCATGAACCGCTTGAGCTATCAATATGAAACCTTTAGGGTATCAAGATGTAGCCTAAATATTGGAATTGGCCAACAGCATATTCTGACGCACGATTAGCATTCAGCTCACGAATTATTTTCTTTCATTTCATCATTATATGCGAGGGCCTTGGGAGAAAACTGATGGGGGGCCAAGAGGATGATAAGATCCCCACAAGTAGGGAATGAAGTGAAAATGTTTGAGAAACACTGCACTATTTCAAACAGCCACGAAGTGACCAACAGGCCTGTTTCTGATTGTATTCCTTTGTAATACTTTGTAATATGGGAGCGAATAGGAAGAGGATTAGGGTGAGTAGAGGACGTGAATAAAGGTTATTTGTCTTTCTGTCTGTAGTCAAAGGCTGCCCCTTCTACATCGCACCACCCCCTTCCCTAATATATATTCTGCCACCCGTTCCCTCTATTTCATCTTCGGTCTCCCATTCACTTATTTACATTCACTCTCCTAGTCAGTCTCTCAATCTATATTCTCATGACCAGACCATCACAAGGTACTTTCGTCAGCACTTTCTAATGCTAACAGCAGTAGCATCATCGCCACCACCACCACCACCACCACCAGTAGTAGTAGTAGTAATAGTAGTAGTAACCGTAATTCCAGATCCACCTGAAATGTGAACCCGGTGGACTTGAGGCTGAAACTGCTCTTCTCTAACAGTTTATGATCCACTCTTTGAGAGACAAGGAGTGAGATGTTGGACGTTTATCTAGTCAAACAACACATCTGTCTGGCAATGTCTGTCACTGCATGATGGTGTCCCTCTCCAGTAACGGTGATAGGTGAAAATAGATGTAAATATGGGATGAATAACGAATGAACAGAGGCAGTTGATATAGATGAATACAGTGAATAGGACCAATTGAATAGGGAGTTTGTTGCGAGTAAATAGGGTGTGAGCAGGGGTGAATAGGTCGGGGATTGACGGAGAAGAGAATCGGATTATGTTAGAAGGTTAGCATAATGAAGTAGGCAGGCTTATCGTTGCCTATTAGGAAGATCAGAGTTCTTTCTGCCTCTTCTGAATGACAGCAGCGGAACCCGAGCTATGTTTCCATATATGCATTTCCGACACCATTCCCACTTTCCATCTACGGAGAGTCGCCAGCTAATGTAGACACACAGGTATTCCAATACTTACGATGATCATGAGCAGGCTTTGGCTTTTCAACGGCGCCTCCTTATGTGTCGCATCGTATTTACGGCTAAGTTTCTTCTTTTCTGTTTTATTTTATTGCAAATTACCAAGCATGATAGTTTCATTTCATTTCTATGCGCCACCAAATAAGACCTTTCCTGTTATATAATACGATGAGTAAGTTGGAGCAAGGAATTTCATAATGGAGTGTTGGGAAAAAAAAAATGCTATCGATACCAAAAGCACTGGATACGACGCAGTATATGTTTGGAGAATGTGAGAGACTGGACTGTCCACTCAAGTGCGGGTTGCAAATTTCCGAACTGAAGTTGGCTTTGGCACATATTTCCAAAAAGGTGTACGTTGCGCTAAATTCAGCCTTGGGTTAAATAAAACAAACACGAGCATTCTAGAAAAAAGACATGGGGCATGGTGCTGAGGGTGGGATGGAATAACATCCTATTGTGGCCTCCAGGTGGTCGGAAGAGAGAGAGAGAGAGAGAGAGGGGGGGGGGGAGGGTAAGGCTAGCTGGAGGTTCAGGACCGCACAATAAACAGCGGAAGACGTGAATAGCGAGTCAATAGGAGGGAGAGAGAGGAGGGCAGGCAGGAGGATGCACCAATCAAGAGTAAGAGAGCCAAGGGCACTTATGAAATAAGAGTAGGAGCAATGGCCATTAAAACTGCATGATGGAAGGGGGCAGGGAGGGGGGGAGAGGAGACAGAGAGGCAAGGGAGATGGGGAGAGGAATGTGGAAGGCGAAAAGGGAAAAGCGAGAGGGAGAGGGATAGTAACTAGGAACGGAGAGAGCAGGGGAGACGAGAGGGAGAGTAAGGGGGATTGGGAGGAGGGAGAGGACAGGGAAAGGCGAGAGGGAGGCCAAGATGAAGTTTATTACATGAAACAGATTGAGGTTTATCGACTGCACATTGGGTCATAGAAGCAGACAATCACTATGGGTTTAAGGCTTGAGAAGGGCAAGTTCTGTGACTTCCTTTTCACTTCTGAGGAAATGGAGAGAGAGAGAGAGAGAAGGAAAGGGAAACGAAGACGGAGGGAGGAGAGAGAAGTGAGAGTGGGGATAATAAGTTGGGTGAAAGGGACACATGGGGGTCATTTTTCCTGGCATAACTTTCCACAGATATTCATCGTGTTGACGTATTTTATCATGATCAAAATTTCGCCGATTCGTTGCTGCAGGCTGTGACTCATTTAAAATATGAGTATGGGAATGATGTTAATTAGGGAAACACAAAAGAAAAGTATAAGAAATACTGTCTGATTTCGAGGAGAAATGTGTTTGTGAAAGTATTGAGCAGAAAAATGTCATATTAGAAGCGAGAAAAAATGGAAGGTGTATAAAAAGAGGAATGATTTTAGTTTTATGTTGTTCCAATAAGAGAAGCATAAAAGCCTACAGAGAATAGGAAGTAAGAGAGAATTGCGAACGCTGGAGGAAAATGTAAGACTTCTTTAGAAGAAAACGACATCTGACAATACACACAAAAAATTTATGAACAGGAAAACATAGAAGGCAAAGTGATACAGGCTTCTAAAATGTGGGAAAAAGAGAACAGTTATTTTATAATGTTCAGAAGAGTAGATAATCTGAAAGCCCACAAGGAAAAAAAAAAAATATGAAACATAATAAAATAGCGGCATGCCAAAACTATCATTTTTATTTCGATATGCCGAGCATGTAGCGTTAAACTTCTATAGGATCATGTCATTTTCTTTATCATGTTAAAGAAACTTTTCTAGTCGAACTGAAGGGGGTGGATATGAAATTCACTACTCCCTTCATTCTGAAAGGTCTCTAATAACCCATTCATAACAGGGAAAACTCCTCATATTCTGTTCTAACCAACACCCGTGAGGCATCGTAGCTTAGGTGTTACTACTGGCGCCCAAAAATTTCACATTATAAGAACGACTCTTTTACTATCGTAATTCTAACACCAAGCGAGCACATTCACCTTGTAGTGAGTCATACGATCCTCAGGGTTAAATAACATCGTGTGGAAATAACAAATATTGAAAGAGATTAAAAGAGGATGGAGCGAAGCGAGAGCAAGAATGCATCATTAATCTCTTGAATCAGATAATGTAAAGATATGACAAGGATATAGGAGAGGGAGAGAGAGGGAGAGTCTGATAAATGCCGAGAGTAGTATGGAAGAATGGGATATAAAGAAAACTATTTGGAAGATAGAAAGGTAGGTAAAAGGAGAGAAGGAAGGATACAGACTTCTCGAAGTTGAGGGATTGGTAGAGATCTGATTTTAATTTGCAAAGTGCGAAAAGGTCTTTCTGATCTAAAGAAGTTCGTCTTGTACAAAGGTTCTGACATTGTAGGAACAGGGCTAAATATATGGCAAGGTAAAGCAAGAGTACATACATGTTATATGTTACTGAACGATACAAATAAGACCATGAATTTTTGTTGGAAGCAAGCATTAGCGGGTAAGGAAAAAGAGGGAAAAGAAAAGCTTAGCAAAGAGTGGAGGGAAAGGGTCCTGTCTGAATTTGTTTTTGATTAGCCACGTTATCAAATCCACAGAACTGCAGGTTATTCTGTGTCCTTTTTCTAAGCATACAAAGCCTCCTGTCGGCTGTCACTATCATTTCGTAATTTTAAGCTACATTAATGCCATGTTCCAGTTTTGCTCACTTTATAGTCTAAACCTCCCACATCTCCCCATGTTTCCTGTCCACGCAGTTAGGTGTATTTAGGGAACAGTGACACTGTGAACAGTCAGAAAAAAAGGAATCTATCTGTCTATCTATCTATTGCCAGACGCTTGTATCCCGTAAGGGGTGACCACAAACAAATCGCTTCCATGTTGCCTTGTCCCCTGTCATTTCACTGCCCTCCCCAAACTCACACACCCCTCTCTCATATACCTCCCCACTCCATCCCTGCATCTCATCCTCGGCCTCGCTCTCCCTCTCCCCCATCTCACTCTCATACACTCTTCCTGTTAGTCTCTCGCTCTCCATTCTCTCCACATGGCCAAACCACCTCAGCGTATTTCTCCTAACGTTTTCAATCACATCAACATTCACATCGCGACTCTCCTTCACTTCCTCATTTGTCAGTTTGTTTTTCCATGTAACTCCACATACTCCTCTTGGTGACTCATCTCCACTGCTCTCACTCTTGACTTGTGTCCTTCCAGCAAGGTCTATGCTCCACTTCCATACGTTAGAACTGGTATCACAAGATTGTCATGCAGCGCCTTTTTATTACATCCATGCTCACTTCCTCAGTTAAAAAATAAGGGTCACTTTGACTCCACGTCATGCCAAAACATCACCACGTAGCGAGTGGTCAGTTATAGTAGCGTGTCTTAGGTATAACTCTGCCTGTCATAGGTATCACTCCGTGTGTCGTAGCAGGTCTTCGGGATCCGATCTCCAAGTTATTGCTACGACATGTCAAGTCATGTACGACAAGCTACGACCATTTAAGACACGCTAAGTCACAGCTAAGACAAATGACTTTGCCGTCACATGTTTTGTTCTCCTCCTTGTCGTGGCCCACGCCGACAAATTTTGAACATTCCAAAAATTGTCGTAGCACGCCAAAAACCACGAAGAATGACCAAGTTCTCCACGTTAGCGCTATGTCATCGCTAAGTCACGCCACGTTACTCATGCGGCGACACACGAACACATGAAGATCGTGGCGTGTCGTGGGAAAGTTCCTGACAGTGGGACATAGGCTTAAAAGAGAGCCATGCAGGCAACCTGTGTTAAGTAACTGAATATGGATGATTACTGAGGAGTATGGATTCGGTGTTGTGAAATGGAAACTTGGAGTGGGATGGGAATGATCTATCTATCTATTGCCAGACGCCTTGATCCCGAACGGGGTGGCCACAAACAAATCGCCTCCATGTCACTCTGTCCCCTGCCATTTCACTACCACGCTCCCAACTCACACACCCCCTCTCTCATATATCTCTCCACTCAATCCCTCCATGGGAATGATAATACTGAATAAAAGAGAATGGATATATAATTTCCATGAGGATTATGATAAAGTTAAGACATAGACTTTAAAATGATGCAGGACAACCGATAAAGAAAGAAAATAAGTACAGAGATTCAGAAATGTAAGAATGTGTGAATATAGTAGTGTTTGAAAAAAAAAATAATAGGAAGAGGGAAGAAAGGAGAGGAGTGATAATAGTGGAGTTTTTATGTATGTTTTGGAAGGAATGGGGAAGAAAGAGAAACGGAAAACGGATAACAATGGAGGAAATGAGAAAGAATAGAGAAAGCGATTAGACGTGCCCTTCATAATCCCCTTCCCTACAAAAGGTCCTCTAAAGTCGTATAAGATCATGTTGATGCACCAGGAATGGATTAATGCTTTATTATAGTGAACAGCTTTAAGCCCACATTGTTCTGTGAGAAACGAGACACCAAAAATATGAGGAAAACCAGGACAGAGCTGGTTGTAGAACAGACCTTTCATGTTTTTATGTTGATGAGACACGAGAAGATCAGTGTTTGCGAGAGAGAGA
>JAGKTI010022055.1:0-15445 GCA_018397915.1 Birgus latro | reverse complement strand
TTATGCAAGAAAGAAAGAACCAAAGGCCAGGAGTCTGCAAACCGTTCCATCCAGGAAAACAACAAAAACAATACAAAAGAGAGCCAAATTCAAGATCCGATCATTTCGAGATGCCTGGACACACTGCGTTTGAACGACTGGAGATCACAGGAAGTATGAAATACAGACAAAGGGAGACAGTTCCAGACTTGGCCTGTTGCATAAATGAAGGACTAGGGGTAACAGTTAACTTTTGCATTAAAGAGCTGGGCAGAAAAGGGATGAGAGTTCGTTGGTAGACGGGTGCTACGCATCCGTTGTAGAGGTGGAGGGATGCAAGCAGATAATTCAGAGGAGCAGTGACCATTGAAGTAGCGATAGAAAAGAGATACAGAGATAAAGTGCGGCGAAGAGACAGAAGTTGAACGGAGTCAGTAAGAAGAGGAGAGTTAATGAGACAAAAAGCCTTTGACTCACCCTATTGAGAAGAGCTGTATGTGGGAAGCCTCCCCACACATGAAAGTTGTGGTCTACACAGGAATGAGAAAAAAAAACAGTGAATAAAGTCAACAACTGTGAAGGGGGTAAAGAAGGTACGGAGTCGGCTTATCACACCTAATCTCTTGGAGACAGATTTTACAAGAGATGTAATATGATCTTTCCAAGGTAAGTCCCGAATGAATGTAACCCCAAGCATGTTCAAGGATGATGCGGGATTGAGCTGAATATTATTAAACAATAATAGGTACTCCAGTGGAAGACTGTGTCGGGTTGATAGGTGTAGAAATTGAGTTTTTGATGCATTAAAAACCACAAGATTATTTTTCCCACAGAGATACGAGCCAAGTCAGACATTAAGTGTGCCATAGCTTCATCCCTTGTTTGTTGAGGTAACTGTTGAGATGGACATTGCAAGAACCGGATGGAAAGGTGAAGAGTGGAATCATCAGTGTACAGGTGGATAGGGTTAGATGTACAGCTTAAAATGTCATTGATGAATAAAAGGAAGAGAGTTGGTGATAGGACAGAGCCCTGAGGAATATCACTGATGATAGATAGAAGAGAAGAGGAATGGCCATGTACAACAGCAGCTATAGAATGACCAGAAAGGAAGCTATACTGTAGATGAAGGCGCAGATAGAAGGATTGAAACGGTAAGAGGGCAGTTTGGAAATTAAAGATTCATGCCAGACTCGTTCAAAAGCCTTTGCGATGTTAAGTGCAAATGCAACACCTTCGCCAAAGTCCCGAAAGGAGGATGACCAGGAGTCTGAAAGGTAGGTGAGAAGATCGCCAGTGGAGCATGCCCATACTGACGATCAAAAAGAAGGTTGTAATAGGAAAGAGGCTTAAAAATTTTCCTGTTAAGAATCGACTTGAAAACTTTTGAGACGAAGGATGTTAACTCGCCAAGTTCCATCGACGTACGATGCGCGTCGCTACTTTTTTCCACGGACAGACCCACCGACGTTCATCGTACATCACTCAATTGCAAGGTCCATTGTGTGCACATTATTCAACATTCGCTGTTAATATTTGGAAGGCATATGTGGGAGACCTTCCTCTAAGTGGAGGCGGTAGCTTTATCGGTAGAAAGTTGGCTTGCGGTCCCGTGGGACCCAGGTTCGAATCCTCGCTGGTGCAGGGATCAGTTTAAGGATTTGAATTTCATTAAATCAGGCTTTACTGATCTACCAGAAGACCCGCCGACATGTCGTAAAAATGACCCCGCTAATACCAATACACCAGTCCTGTATGAGACAGCCCTAGCATGTATTCAATATGGACGGTGGGTGTTAAGCGCCGAAGTGGTGACATGTAGATTGTAGGAGGACAACTGGGCCTTGATAGCAGGCTGTGAAGCCTATGCCCAGAGTCGGACACATAAAATAAAAAAAATAAAAAACCTGCTGCCAAGCGGGGATACTGCCTGGCCCCTCCTAACCCCCCTCCCCCCCACACTGGGCAATTCACATGTTAGCAGTAACCTGGCCAGTAAAGGTATGTTACCCCACGGTCTCTCCAGTGACGAAATTCACGGTGAAAATTATTCCTGAGGTGGAGGACAAAGAAGCTAGAGGTAGAAAGAAACAGAAGTGATAAGCTGGTAATGTTGTAAAGGAAGGTACCATATACTGGGGTTTTGGGTGAGTGAACAATGCTTTTATCACCTATATTATTCTCTCAAAACCAATATAGACTTGTACTACACATAAATTCGTACCAAACAAATAAATAAATACGTAATTTAACCCGCCGAGTCCCACCGACGTACGATGCACGTCGCTACTTTTTTCCGCGGAGAGACCCACTGACTTGCATCGTACGTCACTCAATTGCAAGGCCCATTGTGTGCACATTTTTCGACATTCGCAGGTGATTTTTGGTAGGCACATGTGGGAAACCTTCCTCTACCAGCTTTCAAGCGGGGATACTGCCTGGCCTCACCTAACCCCCCTTCCCGGCCCTCCCCCCCACAATGGGCAATTCACCTGTTACCAGCAACCTGGCCAATAATTGTATGTTGCCCCACGGTGTCTCCAATGACGAAATTCACAGTGAAAGTGATTCCTGAGGTGAAGGACAAAGAAACAAAGAAGCTAGAGGTAGAAACAAACAGAAGTGATGAGGTGGTAATGTCGTAAAGGAAGGTGCCATACACTGGGGTTTTGGGTGAGTGAACAATGCTTTTATCGCCTATATTATTGTGTGGAAATGAATATAGACTTGTACTACACATAAATTCATGCCAAATAAATAAATATATATGTAATTTAAAATGGCTTTAATTAGTTAACCCTTCCATATCTCATTTTCTTTAGCCAGGTACCCTGAAAAAGAAGGAAAACATAAGGCTAAATGACACCTGTATCAACATTTTTAACCTCAGGAGGGCGATTTCTCTATGAATTTTCAATGTTTCTCACCAAAAGCGGAGGTTTGAGCAAAAAAAAAAAAAAAAATGAAAATTGGTCGGGATCTGGGGGAAGGCTGGGTAAAAAACTGGCCGGGACTGGGCGGGTTAACCTGCCGAGTCCCATCGACGTACGATTCACATCGCTACTTTTTTCCGCGGAGATACCCACCGACGTGCATCATACGTCACTGAATTGCAAGGCCCATTGTGTGCATATTTCTCAACATTCGTTGGTGATTTTTGGTAGGCATATGTGGAAGACCTACCTGTACCTGCTGTCAAGCAGGGATACTGCCTGGCCCCACCTAACCCCCCCTCCCAAACATCCCGCCACACTGGGCAATTCACCTGTTTGCAGTAACCTGGCCATTGAAGGTAGGTTGCCCCACGGTCTCTCTAATGACGAAATTCATGGTGATAGTGATTTCTGAGGTGGAGGAGAAAGAAACAAAGAAGCTAGAGGTAGAAACAAACAGAAGTGATGAGATGGTAATGTCGTAAAGGAAGGTGCCATATACTGTGGTTTTGGGTGAGCGAAAAATGCTTTTATCGCCTATATTTTTGTGTGAAAACCAATATAGACTTGTACAACACAAAAATTCGTACCAGATAATAAATAAATACGTAACTTAAAGTGGCTTGATTTAGTAAACCCTTCCATAGTTCGTTTTCTTTAGCCAGGTACCCTGAAAAAGAACAAAAATGTAAGGCTAAATGACACCTGTATCAACATTTTTAACCTCAGGAGGGCGATTTCTCTATGAATTTTCGATGCTTCTCACCAAAAGCGGAGGTTTGAGCAAAAAAAAAAAAGTTGAAAATCGGTCGGGATCTGGGGGGAGGCTGGGTAAAAATCCGGTCAGGACTGGGTGGGTTAAAGTGGCTTGAATTAGTTAACCCTTTCATAGTTCGTTTTCTTTAGCCAGGTACCCTGAAAAGGAAGGAAAACATTAGGCTAAATGACACCTGTATCAACATTTTCAACTCAGGAGGGCGATTTCTCTATGAATTTTCTATGTTTATCACCAAAAGCAGAGGTTTGAGCCCCCCCCCCAAAAAAAAAAGTTAATAATCGGTTGGGATCTGGTGGTAGGCTGGGTAAAAAACGGTCGGGAGTGGGTGTGTTAAAGCAATTGGATGATAGTTAGATGGATGGGAATAGTCACCTTTCTTATGAACTGGCTGAATGAGAGCAAACTTCCAGCAGGAAGGAAAGGTACAAGTTGAAAGACAAAGGCAAAGAAGTTTACCTAGGCAGGGTGTAAGCAGAGAAGCACAATTTTTGAAGGCCCATATGCCTTGCAGGTATTTAGGCCAGTGATGGCAGAAAATGCTTCAGCTGAAGAAATTTTAATGTCAGCCATGAGGAAGTCAGAGGAGGAGAGTGATGGAGGAACAGCACCAGAACCGTCTAAGGTGGAATTGGAGGAGAAAGTCTGGGTGAAGAGATCTGCGTTATCAGCAGAAGAAATAGCTACAGAGCCATCGGGGTAGAAAAACGGATGGAAGGATGATGAGGTAAAGTTGTTAGAAAGGTTTTTGGCAAGGTGTCAGAAGGAGCAGGAAGAATTCGAGTTGGAGAGTTGAGAGCATTTAGTATGGGTGATATTATTCTTAGCAGAGCGAAGAACAGAGTTAGCACGATTTCTGGCAGAAACATAAACTACGGTAGATGTGATCCAGGGGTGGGCTGGATCTGGTACCTTTTATAGGCCCTCTCCTTGTTGCAGACAGCATTAGAACAAGCGTGATTAAACCAAGGCTTTCTTGCATAAGTCAAAGGATATGAAAAAGGAATGTATGCTTCCATCCGCAAGAGAATAACTTCCATAATGTGCAAAGCACACACAGATGGCTCCTGGCCATGGAAGCAATAATCATTCCAGGGAAAATCAAAGAAGTACAGCCTGAGGGCCCCCCAATCTGCAGCTCCAAAGTGCCACAGACGACGTTTCTTGAGGGGGGTCCACAGGCCACACCAGAGCAATAGGACAGGTTAAAGTAATAATGTAATGATCGGAGAAGCCCAACGGAGAGAAAAGATTAACGGCGTAAGCAGAGGGATTAGTTTTAAGGAAGAGGTCAAGTACGTTGAGGCTCTCTCCAAGGCGGCCAGGGATATGGGTAGAGTGCTGTACAAGCTGCTCTTATGGATAGAAAAGATGTAGGCTTGTTCACCAGGTGGATCAGTGAAAGGAGAGGAGAGCCAAAGGTGGTGGTGAGCATTGAAATCTCCTAGAATGGAGATTTCAGAGAAAGGAGAAATGGATAGAATTTGTTCCATCGTAGAGGTAAGATAGTCAAAGATTTTTTGATAGTCAGTAGAATTAGGCGATAAGTAAACAGCGCAGAATTATTTAGTCAGAGAATGACAGGAGAGCCGAAGCCAGAGAGTAGAGAATTCAGAAGAATCATGTTCAGGAATATGAGAGCAAGATAGGTTGTTGTGTACATACACACAACAGCCACCTCTGGCTTTGAAATGAGTATAGAGAAAGTAGGTGGATAGAAGAAAAGGGTTTGCTGTCAGTTGCCTCAGAGAGCTGAGTCTTTGTTAGGAAGAGGAGGTGAGGTTTAGAGGAGGAGATTTGGTGTTCGACAGAGAGAAAGTCAGAGGAAAGGCCGCGAATGTTGCAGACAGTGGTTCATGGCATCTTTCTGAGTCGTCACCGGGAGAGGGGCAGATGGGGGCGTTTATGGTCCCCCCCCCACTGGGTACTCCGAGATCTGATTTAATGATGCCATTTTTTTTTTTTTTTTGAAAAGGAAGTGTAGTGTGTACTGTGCATGTAGTTTGGTGTTGACAGTTAGAGAAACTTGTATTGGAGAGCATGCCGGCCTACTCTCTATGTTACTGAGACACTGAAAAAGTTCAACAAAAGGGGTTTGTCAGGAACTAGTCCCGAGGGCTGATGATACGGGAGCTCCAGCTCTCCCTGTCATCAGCTTTCCATCCACCTTGGGAGTACTGCTTTGCTCGACTGGTGCTACAGTTTACTCCTCTGTCTATCTATCTATCTATCTATATACTCGTATATATATATATATATATATAATATTTTCTATCTATTTTCTATCTATAATAGATAGATAGAAAGAAAGATAGATAGATAGAAAGCTATAGAGAGACAGAGAGGGTGAGAGTTAATTTTTGTTGTTAATTTATCCCCCAGTATAGTGGTTTTATTATTATTATGTGTATAAGAGTTTAAGGTTTGACAGCCTGCTAGTACTAGCTGCCACTTTTCATGAACGGACAGTCGTTACCAGCGAACACTTTAGAGGGGATGATCAGATAGGTCATCAAAAATTTTTACCATTTACTATAATGAAAAAATGCAACCACAGGGCTGCAAAAATACAACCACAGGGCTGCATAAAGATGTATATCTCTGTGTTTACAAATCAGTCGAAACTTGGAAATAAAAAAATCAAGTGTTCTTTAGGCTATGCAGTATAGTATATCTGTCTGGAGAGGGTCGTAGAATTTCACTCAATTACAGACGTTCTCCTCGATGTGAGGATGACTGCAAGAATTACCGTTCTTTATGCTTGGCATGTACGAATCACGATTGTTACCCATGATTTACTGATTTCCGACAAGCTAGACTGATGGTAGTTATATATTAGTGTATATATAATATTACATAAGTGTAGCCCAGTGAAACCATGTATAGCCATTAGCAGGCTGACTTTTGTCTAGGGAGTTAAAGGGAGAGAAGCCGGCGCTAACTGCAGGACTCTAATGACACCGCCTCCCTGGCCGAGGATGTGTCGACCGGCTCCTCGGCCGAGGTGGATGTCAGTGAGTCCTCCCCTCCTCAGGCAGTGGAGGGCAGCCCATCTCACCCTCCCATCGTCGACATCAAGGATCGGCCAGACGTGGCCTCCTACAGACACCTCCTGGCCCTCAGTGCCCACACCCGGTTGTATCAGTTTGGAGCAACGTCTTATTCCACCCTCTGCGATCTGCTCCGGCCTGCCGACAAGGGTGAGGAGATACGACCTGTGCTGATCGTCAGAGGGGAGGAGGTACTATACGTCTAGCCGATCTACGAGCATTTTACCACATGCTCCCTCCCCGCCTGGCCCCATAGATCGGCAGTGTTTACGATCCGGGAGTGACCTGGCAAATTTCATCAGGAAGAGGCTGGCCTAAACTGCTCCATGCAGGTGATGGCCATTAAGCCCCCCCCCAAAAAAAAAAAAATTACTAACTGCCTTCAGTTCTAGCTCAGACATTACCCAGGGCGCATCTAGTATCATCTAGTCAAGAATAAAGTAGCGTGTAGCCAATTTGATTTTGGACACATCCTTTGACCTTTTAACCTGGTAACAAAGTGGTGGCAGTGAAGTGGGTGGAAGCCACTAATACACCTCTTCTTCAAATATTCTCTCTAAAGCTACCGGTAAGCCACGCATTGTGTTCTGCGAAGCCGCCCTGCCACACCCTGTGCGATATAGGCTGCCCTGACCCACAGTTAACTACCTCTGCCCTGCCAGTGCCTTGCACATCTTAAACTGCATGTCCTGCACTCCTTCTGCGTGTGGCCTGCCTTTCCGGAGCTTGCAGCTGCCTATTGTTACCGTTCCCGTCGCTCCTGCCCTTTGCTATGTCGCGCTGCTTTGTGTGTCCTGTGTCTTCATGGTGATGTAAACTGTCATTGCCCTTCGTCCTGTTGTGCCTGTTGTGGGGAAAAATCAAAGCGTCACCGCTCACCAAACACCCTACCACACCCTGCAGGCCACTGCCTAGTCCTGCGCTACTTCACCACCCAGTGCCTGCCACACCCCCAATCCATATTCACTACCAGCCTTCAACTTAAGCTGCCAAACCAAGGACACTTGGCCATACCTGCCCCTTTAACGTCATCGCTACATCATAAACGACCGAGGTGTCACCTGTCACATAATTCCACGTCACGACTTACATCATCTACCTTCTCCAATCAAACCGTCTACTCTAGTCGGTTGGAGGAGCCTCCACCACACTTCTTCCTACCCATGACACACGAATGGACATCATAGGTCAAATTATTGTTGCAGGCGAGGACAGTGCCATGAGGTCATGGTCCGGCCTTAGGTATTGTAGGTACTATGACTGGCGACGGCATTCATCTTTGCAGTCCGGCCTTGAATTTTGTATCATAAGGAATCCACGAGTCATACTACTAGTGAGTGTTGTTACCTGGCACGACACCATCGTGGGCCACACCTGTGTGGCAAATCTTATCATCATCATCATCATCAAACGAGCGTCCTGCTAGGACCCCTCCTCCACAGTAGTTACCAAACACATGAACTGTCCCTGTCTCGTGCAGGTGTAATAGGTTCTTCAGGGGTAGTTGTGTGTGGAAATGTTGTCAGGTGAATCTCTCCATCTTCATGGACTCAGGTTCTGTCATCAACTTGGTGACTGAGGATGCATTAGCAAGAACTGAAGGGCACAGCTCTAAACATGTTAGCCTCCTTAAGCCCTCCGATCTTCGTCTTTGTTGTGTAGATGGATCAAATTTAAATGTCATGGGCAAAATTCATCTTCAAATTTCTCTACAAGGTTCGACAGGCTCATTCATTGCTGAGTTCTGTGTCACTCCTTAGATCAGCTGGTTATTAAAACTATGGCAGACAAAGATATTAATGTGTTACTGGCACGTGGAGTCATTCCTATTCAAGACTGGTTTGTGTCAGGTATCTCAAACCCAATTTCTCAGTCACGAGTTGATACAGTTGCTGTCCCTCCTATCGATTCACCATCTTCTGACATGCCTCATTCCATTACTGACAGACCTCATTTTATTACTGATCCCCTAAACTCCTCAGATTCTCCCCCGATTATAAAACAGATATTCCTATTGAGCCACCCAGTGGCACTGAAGCATTTCCAGACTTGTCGTTACCTACCTAATTGCCATTAGAAGACCTCAGTACCCTATCGAGTTGTAGTAAAACAATGCACCATTTTACCCCCTAGTGTATATAGTAGGGTTGCTCTAAGGATTGTTGGGTCACCTAGCGGTGTTACAGCTATTTCTCAGCCTGAGACCTGTGGTGTTAAGGGCTTGAGTTACGAGTCTGCAATGTGTTCTGTGTCACAAGACGACTTACGTTATTTGTACCTACACAGCGCTAAGCTGCACACTGGGACACAGTCTGGTGATTTTTTGGTATACCCAGTGGCTGTACGTGTACGACAAGATTTCCAGCTCTCTGTAGCTGATGTGTCCTCCGTTGCTTATTCTACTGACAGTACTGTCCCAGCTAGTCTTGAGTCTCTTGTGAAACAGGGTAATTATCCTGAGTATAGAGGCCAGTCGCTTGAAATTCTGCATGATTTCCACGAGGTAGTAGCTCTGCCCGGTGAGAACATGGGCAAAACTAATTTAGTAAGACATGCAATTATATTGCAGCCTGATGCTCAATCTTTTTATGTCCCTGCATATCACATACCTAATAGTCAACGTAAAGCTGATTGTCTTATTCAGGAAATATTGGAATCCGACGTTACTGAACATTCTGACAGTCCATGGAACAGCCCGTTATTCCTCGTTCCAAAGAAGGATGGTGAATTATGCCCTGTCATAGGCCACCACCACGTCAATGCCTTGACTCTTCTGGACAGATTCCCATTTCCTGTGCTCAGTAATTTGTTAGAATCCCTAGGAGGCAATAATTGTGTTTTCTCCTCTCAGGATCTTTTAAATGGCTTTTGGCAAGTAGAAAATATGGAGGAATCATCTCGCCCAATCACTGCCTTCAGCACCCCGTCCAGTCATTACCATTTCCGTAGACTTCCCCTTGATTTGAAAAATGCCCCATCCTCATTCATGCGGTTAATTCACACAGTTTTTGCTGTTATGATAGGTCACTCAGTCTTTGTTTATCTTGAAGTCATTATCACTAGCATAAATGTTTACTAGGCTCCAACAAGTCGGAGTAAAGATCAAACTACCAAAATGCCATTTCCTTTGTATAAAGCTAAAGTTCCTCAGACATGAGAAGATAACAGCGGTGACCAGGTTTCCTATTCCTACAAATGCTGATGCAATTCGTAGTTTCTTAGGTCTTAAATGGCTATTGCCGTCATTTCATTAAGGATTACACCCAAATAGCTACGCCACTGACTAAACCGTTAAAAGGACGAGCCTTTTGTATGGTAAGATGAACAGGCAACTGCATTCACTGCCCTGAAAACTGCTCTTGCACAAGCTCCGGTCGTGTCGTTCCCTGTTTATTCCAAACCTTTCTTACTATGCACAGATTCTTCTGGAGTGGGCCTAGGTACAGTTCTCATGCATGTTGATCCTGAAGGTGGGAGGCTTGTCATTGCTTACACAAGCTATGGGCTTAGTTCGGCGGAGAAGAATTACAGTGTAACTCATTGGGAAGCACTTACTGTGGTCTGGTCTCTAAAACATTTCCGCAACATTATCTACGGTTATTCTGTTTATATCCAGACAGACCACATTCATTTTTGTGACCTGTTTCGAGGCCATAATCTTACTGGACGTCTTGTGCACTGGGCAGTTATTGTTAATTATTACAATCCAACGTTTCAATACGTTCCGGGAAAGCCAAACGTTGTGGCCAATGCTCTCTCCCGTCATGTTGCCACAGATTCGAAGGGTTGCTATTTAAGTTCGGTGTTCGATTATGATGTTCTCTGAGAGTTCCAGCGTGATGACCCTCTATGATCCCAGGTCATACACTTTTTTAGGTCTGGTGAAGATTCTTCCTTGCCAAAGTTACCAAATCCTGTGTCTGATTTCTTCCTCTTGAATGACTCACTACAAAAGGACAGTACTCACAGGTAGTGATGTGCCTCATCGTAAAGTTAGACAACGAGTCATTCCAGTGGATTTCATTCCTGCTGCCCTCCATTTAATCCACGACACCACTTATACATCACACCTGGGTAAAGACAGATTCATACAACAGGTGCATCTTTTGTATTATTGGCTCACAATGGGAAAGGATGTAGAAGCTCACTGAGATACGTGCCTATCTTGTGCTCGTAATAAAGATTCTACTGGTCAGCCTGCACCCATACTGCAATACCCTTTGCCATCGCGGCCTTGGCAAACTGTCTCCTTTGATCTTGTGAAATTACCATGTACAGAATCTAGCTTCATCTATCTCTTAGTGGTAGTTGATAATTTCTCGCAGTTCACAGTACTGGTTCCACTGCGTGAAAAATCTGCTAGTACTGTTGCCCATACTTTTGTTAATTCAGTTATTTGTCGTTGCACAACTCCAAAAGTCATTCTAACAGATAACTAGTCAGAGTCCCACAGTTCGGAGCTGAAAGAAATTTGCCGTCATTATGGAATCCGCCCCTCAGTGGCCGAGCCGGTGGATTTTGTCGGGACCCACTGGGCTGACACTAGGGCCGATTGTTCAGTTTTCGAAAATCGATTTTTTCTCCTTGGTAAATTGAAAAGAAACGTCTGGTGCACCTGGCAATGCAGTTTTTTGCTTCCTACACCCAACCTGTGCTTTGCAGTGAAGGGTGAAAAGCTTTACCAAATGACTGCATAGGCCTACATGCTGGTGAAAACTCTAAAGACGAGTGAAAAAACATTGCACTAAGAAATATCCATATTTTCACCCACCAAAAAATTCAGTGGTGCTGAAATGATTAGAAATGACTAGATATGTGTATTACGATCAAAATCAGTACATAATATGGGCAGTTTCATAAGAAAACATAATAATGATTTTTTTCACATTTTCTTTGTGTTTATGCAAGTATCGGGTTATTATTGTTGTCTGGGTGGTTTAGTTTGTGTCTAGAGAGAGGCGAGAGACGATATTTTTAGCCTCCAACCAGATAAGGGTCCTCCTTGTGTGTACAGGCTGAGCCGCAGAGTCAGTATTTCGTTATGACTCACGCGATTAGCACCGCGGACGAGGAAATTAGTGTGAGGGGAATGGTATGTTTTACTTCCATATATTCACCATAAGAACACCTCATATGTTGCTGAAATGTTTGTGCAAAGCCAGAAATACTCGTATGTAAAATGAACAAATTCAGTAAATAATATGTGGAGAGAATGGATAATGACTGATTGGTGAAAAAGATAACTAGATCTGATGTGAGAGGTGTAAGGCTGAGAGGAAGACCACGAATTGGATGGATGGACAGTGTGAAGAGAGCACTGGATGCAAGAGGGTTGTCTGTTGAGCAAGGAAGAGTGGCTGTGCTTGATAGAAATGAATGGAGAGAAATTGTGAATGAATAGATGATGACGCAGCCCTGAGGAGATATTCTCCCGCATTTTATCCGAACAGCTTATCAGGTCAGGTGAGGGTAAGGGGATGGGTCCATTATGATGCGGCAGGGGTAAACCAGCTTTGCTGTCGGGCCCTGCTGCGGATGTCACTGACTGCACTGCGTAGTTGACCCTCGTGCGGTGTGGTGCAGTGAGGATCTGTCCCTTCTACCCTTTCGGGCTAAGATGGGAATGAATGTGTTTGAGTGGATGAGTAAATTGGAAGTGTGTTGACCTGTCTCGGCTACCTCCCTTTTCTTGGGGGAAGCAGCCTAGGTATATAGAAAGATAGATAAATAAAAATATCATAATTATGAATGTTTTCCCAGTTACGTATATGATGTTTATTCCTGTATGGAGTTTTTTTTTTTTTTTACTATGGGTGGTCTAATTCGTGTGGAAAGAGAGACTAAGGATGCTATTTTTAGTCTGTTTCAAGATAATGAGTGATACTGTGTATGTATAGGCTAAACCATCTCGGCCAAGATTCGATACGACCCGAAATTTAGCATCTCGAACGAGGGAATTGGTGTGATGGGAAAAGAAGGTTTTACATCCATATATTCACCACAAGAACACTTCATATGTTGCTGAAATACTTGTGCAAAACAAGAAATATGTAAAATGAATAAATTCAGTACATAATATATGTACTTATAAATAAAAATGTTATAATTATGAGTGTTTTCCCTCTTTTTCATGTTTCTAATGTTTATTACTGTATGGATATATTTTGTTTTTTACTCTGAGTGGTTTGGGAAAGACAAGAGAAACATAATGGGTGCAGCTTTTTCTTTCTTTTCTTGACTTTCTTGCTTTCTGATTCTTACTTACACTAACACTTGAGGGAAGCAAGAGACTAACATCCACTCATGACTGATTCACGAGATGTATTGACTGTTTGAAAAGTTTAGAGGCTAGAGTAGGTCTGTGTCAACATTTCCCAGACCTCTTTTCCCTTCCCAAAATTGTTTGCAGCTTTTTACAGGTCATGCTGCATCGACACCGGCTGCCATACTCCAGTAAAACGTCGTTCAATGCCAGTGGCCAAGGAGGGGTTAGTAAATGTAATGTTGTTGCCTGTCATCCAGCTTCTAATGGCCTCGTGCGTCAGAATCGTAAAGTCTATGCCACATGGTGGGAGATCAGAGTTCCATCTTGGATGAGTGGATTCTGCAGGAAGCTGCGTCAATTAATGGATCACTGAATAAGTCAATAGGTGAAACTCAATTCTTTGTCATCTATGGCTTTGACAAGAGGTTACCCTCTTCTTTATTACAAACCAAGTCTGATCTGGTCTACAATCATGATGATTTTGTCAAAGTTCACCTCTCAGATTTTCAGAAAATTCATAAGTACATTCAGGATAATTTGGCCTTCTCAAATGCAGAAATGGTGTGTAAGTAACACGCACCTGCCACCGATGTTACCCAAGTAGGTGACTTAGTTTTTTTCCTAGACCATGAGCATGCATCAAAACTTGACGATAAATTCCTCGATCCTCTCCGTGTCATCTCTCGTAAGGGTAACAAACTTCATATAAAGGATCCGTCAACCGATAATGCCAACTGGATGCATGCAGAGGATCCTAAACGTGCCCCAAGGGGCATGGTGTTAGAGGAGTCACTTGGAGATGCTTCATCTTTTTCTCTCATTTCTTCTTCTGACAATCCTTCAGACTCCTTCTCATTCTGAGGCAATGCAACCTTCCTCACCTGTTAATGATTATCAAAGTTACATTCTGTGCACAAATCTCCAGTATTTTGTATATTACCCTAACATCATTGGTGACATACATTCACAACCATGTCCTCTTCATGATCATCTCTTCTGCCTGGCCATTAATATTACTAGGTAATATTGCCACATGTATGATTGAAATAGGTATGAAATTGTACAAGTTATGAATATCTTAATGAAATGAAGAAATTATCAATTGTCATGTTACCACAGACCTTATTTCCACGTCAAATCATACTCAGTTTTACAATGGGTTAGCTCTATTATTCTAGTTCTCTCTGTTTTTCACAAGGTTGCCCTATCCAATACTGGAAACAACTTTTTTCCCCAGTACTATTATATTCCTGTTCGTTTTGCAGTCATTCTCATTGCTGCCGACTAGTTCTTTCCCTCTGCCTAGCACTGCCACTCTTTATACATTATTCTTGTATTCTAAATTCTTCTTCTGCCTCACGATAATATGACCCTTGACTGTATGACCCGTTTGGTCTCTTTCATTCGTGATCACCCTGACTTTCATCCTTCTATATTTTTCTTTATTATCTTCCCCATTACAACTGTTCCTTCTAAATATAATATAGTTCAAATATCTGACTCCCTTCGTCACTTTTTTTTGAGCTATCATTTTATATGTATATCCTCCTATTGCATTTACTCAGCCAGGATATTTATTCATAATATTCTTTTTCTCTCTCACAAATGTTGTTTTATTTATATGGAAAAATTATCTCATGAATTTAAGTTACAACTAAAAACAACAAAAAGTGAAACTACTTAGATGTGACTTTCTTCAGTAACATGCCAGGTGATATTAATGGAATAAATCGCTAAGGAAATGGTGTTCACAAATGTTAAGAAATCCTCGAGACGACTGCCGATACAACCTAGAGATGTGCATAATAAATCGCTGAGGAACAGTTGTGACGAAACCAGTATTTTCTTTTAATGTGGAAATGACAGGAACATGGCACTTATATTAGAGGAGAGAAAATTCAGTAACATTATGATGACAGGAACAAACAACCGCTCGCCCCACTCTTACTATACAGTGTTGATTTGTTAGAAGATGAGTAGATGCCTAATTAATTATGTGAACATTATTCAGTTATTATAAGATAATATTCTCTCACGATACTACTGTCATTCTTGCGTAACCTACTGTTATGTAATTTTATTATACGTCAGTGAAATATATATGAATAGTCTCTTATGTATGTACATTAAGTTAGTAAGATATTTTGATTGTTAACCAGTTTACTTTTGTTATTAGTACTAACATCACCACCACCACCACCTCAGAACGATCAAATTAGTCGCACGCAAGGCTAGGTGTACGTTCCTAATTGCTATGTATATCATGGTTTGAGAGCTATGTCTTACATTATTTATATTACACTTGTGTAGTCTTACCAGCATTTCCATGTAATGTTACGTTCTCCCTCTTCCACATTGTTCCACATTCCTTTTCACTGAATACTCCTTATCTGTTTTTACTCACGATCACGTTTGCGTTGCGGCTGCGTCCTCTCAGTGAATG
>JAGKTI010022054.1:0-15445 GCA_018397915.1 Birgus latro | reverse complement strand
TCAGCCTTTATTCCATCCTCTTGTAACTTTTCTACCCTCCTTGTAACACATACTTCCTCCTGTCTTTCCCTTCTTCTCTTCCTCCATCTTGTTTGGACTCTGATTCTGGCCACCACCAAGTGGTGGTCAGAAAGTCCACTCCCCCAACCTCTATATATTCTTGCATCCATTATACATCTTCTCATCCTTTCATCCACACACACATAATCAATCATTGCCTTCCGTTCATTCATTCCCCGGTCCTCTTTTCTCACCACTCGCCATGTATACCTATGGATCATTTTGTGCCTGAAGAGGGTATTAACTACCACCAACCCCCTCCCAGCACAAATGTCCACTAAAGCACTGCCATTCTCATCCATCTCTGAAGGCACACCCCACTCACCAACCACTCCATCCACCTTCTCATTCCCTACTTTTCCATTCATATCTCCAATCAGAAACACTCTCTCATTCCTTTCAAACTTTTCCAAGGAGGCTTCCACATTTGTCCAAAACTCTTCTCTCACTCTACTTACACGATCTTGCGTTGGCGCATACACGCACACAATTGCCCACATTTGTAGTCCAACTTTCACTCTTACCCACACAATCCTTGACCCAACTGATCCATACTCTCTTACATTCTCCTTCCATCTGTTGCTGACAGCAATACACACTCCCTCTTTTCTCACCCACTCCCGTGCATATACCCCATCCATACTCCCATTCTCTCACACTCTCACCTCGCCATTTAGTTTCAGTTATTCCACATACATACATCCTTCAACTTTGCGAACTTTAACTTTGCGAATCACCAATTTTGCGAGGTAGTTCCAAGTCATTTATTTTTTAACATTTATGAACTTTGCGAGCGATCACACACTTTGCGATGTCGAGTGGTGGGAAAGTTGTCTTCCCACACTACTTTGCCACGCGGAATAGTGGCGTCGTGGTTCGCTGGGCGTCGCCACGTTTGTTTACACCACAGTAGTCGCACCCAAGCCTTGCCCCGCCACCAGTCCCGTACACCACGCCAGTCTTCACATCAGTGTAAATATGCATTTTTTTTCATTTTTATGTTTCTTACCTATGATGTTTTCATAATATTACTGTACAATACATCAGTCCATGTCTGTTTCATTTATCATCATAAAATTAAGAGGTAGAGTCGAGAGAAAGAGTGGGAAAAAGTGCTTACCTTGGGGTGATGTCGACCAATTTACTTTTATTGCATATATTTAATTGTTTAAACTTTGCGAATTTCAATTCTACGAGGTTTTTTGTTGACCATATTCTCGCAAAATTGGAGGAAGCACTTATCCACTTTCGCACTCTCAAGCACCTGTACAATCTCTCTGTCTTTCACCTCATCATTCATACCCCTAACATTCCATGTTGCAATCTTTACCACATCCTTTGTCCGGTCCTTTTTTGTCAACTTTTGGTCAGTCCCGGTCCGAGGCTTCTTATTCGTATTTTTAGTTAGTTGTTTTTACGAGGTGAGGCACTAACCCACCACCCACCCTTTTAGTCGCCTCTTACAATAAGCAGGGATACTGGGGGAGAATTCTTGAGAAACCCCCTACCCCTTACCCCCAGTTTGTAAAATCGTAAATAATAAGGTGCATAAAGTGTACAGTACAGTACAGTATTTGAAAATTGTTTAAAATTAAGTTATACCAATTAAGTACTTTCTAAATGCTAAAAAATTAGAAAAGGGGTCTGCATTAATATTAATATACAGTATATTTAAGACATCAAGCTTATACCAATAAAGTACTTTCTAAATACTAAAAAATTAGAAAAGGGGTCTGCATTAATATTAATATACAATATATTTAAGACATCAAGCTTTAATCACATGGCAAGCAGTTTGCGTGTTCGTGCGTCGTTTCGTTGCGGGCTGGCGGCGTCACTGTTATTCCCTCATGCTCTGCCTTAGTCAACCCATTTCATTTCCCCAGAGTCCCTGCTATACTGCTTGACGGTGACGAGTGATAAGTGAAATACTGTATACAAAGTGAACGTTTGTTTGAAAGATCGTAAAAATTAAAGTGTATAAAGTGTACAGTACAGTATTTGAAAAATGCTTAAAATTAAGTACACCATACAGCACGCAAGGTCAAAGCTACACCTCCAATTCCCGTCCATGATTCAGCTCCAGCCAGTGAAGAAAATCAGGACGACGATTCTCTGTTCCTTGTTGATGATCCTGAAGATAATGGGTAATGATTTTGAAGGATTTAATCTGAAGGATCCTTCACCAGGTGCTGAATGATGATAAATACCTGGCAAGGTGGGGGGTATAGAAGGGTGAGCCAAGTGAGTCGGAATGGTTATGTAAGAAAACATTTTTTATTATGAGTTTTATTGTGTCCAAGCCTTGCTTATTTACTGTGTTATGCAATAAATTATTTATAGTGGAAGTTGACAAAAAAATAAGAGGCAAATGAGATACTGCCACGAGTCAGAAGGAACTGGTGAAGGTGAAGCAGGATGGTGGCCATGATGCTTTTAATGAATGAAACTATCTTATTTTTTGTGTTACACATAAGGCGTCGCATGAAGTAGTCAGACAAGCGACAGAGTTGCCAGTTTGGAGTTAAGTGCATATACCACTATTTTGGCCCTTCCCCCTTCATCTGAGTAATTAGTTTGTCTGGAAACACAACTGTAAATATGGTCGAAAGTCCTCCGAAATGGAGAGGGCCTCAACTGCCACCTCGCCTGGCTGGGTGAGAGCTGTCACTGCAACAAGGAGTCAGACATCCACCACTCCCTGAGCCAGATCCTATGCTTCGTGCTCAATGTTTCTAACACAAACTACTGAAAGATTATATATTTTTAAACAAACAGAAAATTAACTGAATTTGTATCTTTATTTTTATTTCATTTTTATTTTATTTCATATAATTTTATTTTATTTTATCGTGTTTATTACACACAGCAGCTGGCTAACGTAACATGCAGTGGTGCTGGGAATAATGCTGGTGTCCCTTGTTGTAGTTCTCCACATGTCATGCATTTTGTACTAGTACCTACTATTAGCACTACTAATACTGATACTAATAGGTAATAATACTACTGTTAAGGATTGTTGAACATTGGGGGAAGTGTTTACAGGTTGTTAAGAGTGTGAATCAGTGTTTTTCTCCTCCTCCAACTACTACTACAACTACTATACTACTACTGCTACTACTACTGCTACTGCTACTACTACTGCTACTACTACTGCTACTACTACTACTACTACTACTATTACTACTGCTACTACTACTGCTACTACTTGAAAAATCAACTAACTAACACTAATATCTCTACAAAACCAACAACTCCTGCTACTAATACTGCTAATACTTGAAAAACTAGTACCTTATTAATACTACTACTAATGCCAATTTTCATCCCATTATTTAAAATGTATCACATGGGTCATTTTCAGCTTGAGCTAAGCTTTTAAATTAAAAAAGAAAAAAAAATGAAACTGATACCTTGGTTACTAACAGTTACTGATATTTGAAGTTTGGAAAATTTTGAACTCAATTTCTGCAGTTTTTAACAACTGTCGCTTGTCTGACTACTCCACGCAACACCTTGTATGGCCATTATCGAGTCCAAACCTTGCTAAGATTATACTGTGTTATGGAACGAATTATTTTTAGTGGCATTTTAGAAAAGCTAAGAGGCAAAAGCGATATTGCCACTAGTTAGAGGGAACTGGTGGGGTGAAGCAGGATGGTGGCTATGACTTTTTTCTTTTTTTTTTTTAATAGCAGAACAGAGGAAGGAAAAACAAATAAATAAATAAATAAATCCATACACCAGATTACTGGTGTCCTCCATTCAAGAAATATCTGTAACAGTTGGACCTGAACAGCTGTGGGTTGAAGTTTGGAGGGAAAAAACTCTGAGGAAGCAAATTCCAGACAGATGCAGTTCGAGGAATAAAAGAATTCTGATAGGCGGAAGTTCTGCAATATGGCTGTGTGACAAGCCAGTCATGAGCGCTGCCAGATGACCGTGTAGCGCGAAGGAAGGCATGGAGAGGTGGCACAATGGACGCAACTTCGTCTGAGCATTTACCATAAAAATATTTATAAAATAATGCATGGGAGGCAACATTCCTTCTTACTTGTAGGGGAGGTAATTTATTTGTAATAGTAGGGTTATTAATAATTCCAACAGCTTTCTTCTGAATTTTGTCAAGTTGTTTTAATGCAACCACTACACATCCATTCCACATGGGTGAGCAATATTCAAGCTGAGAGCATATATGACTCTTATAAATTATAGCTAACTGCTCGTCCGTGAAGAAGCTACGGACTCTGTACAATAATCCAAGTTTCTTTGAGGGGGTTTTAGCAAGTGATCTGACATGAGAAGTCCAGATAAGGGTACTGTTAAGTGAGATGCCGAGAATTTCAATACTCTTGGAGATGGGAATATTAGTAGCACTGAAGTAATATACAAATCTGGCAATATCTGTCTATTAGTAAATTGTATATATTTGCTTTTACTAGCATTAAATGAGACAAGGTTGTTTTGTCCCCATTCACTGATCATAGATAAGTCATGATTTGTGGAGATGGCTGTACTAAGCTGAGAATTGGAGATATCAGACTTTGTAAATGGGTGTCTGAGTGTGAATGAACTATGAAGTGTTGAATCATCTGAATATGAATGGATGGGATTGTGGGTGACAGATAAGAGATCATTAATATGAACCAGGAACAGGGTTGGTGCCAGAACTGATCCCTGTGGCATGCTGGCGTTAACTGAGTGGAAATTGAATATACATCGTCTACTTTTACTCTTATGTTTCTGTCACTGAGATACGAGGCAAGCAGAGGAACAAAACACATTAGTCCATAGCAAAGGAGTTTGGACAGCAGGGAACGGTGCCATACTCTGTCGAAAGCTTAGAAATATCAAGGGCTACTGCATGAGTTTCTCCATATGGGTCAATTGATTGACGGATGGTATGAGTCAGGAGATTGAGTATGTCAGTGGTGGATCTTTCGTGGCTAAAACCATATTGTCTATCACTGATTAAGTTGTTGGATTCAAGGTGTTTAACTGTGTGTTTATTAATTAAAAATTTCAAATACTTTACCAAGAGAAGAAGTGCCAGCTATTGGTCTGTAATCAAAGGGGTCAGAAGAACTTCCTTTCTTTGGAATTGGGTGGATATTGGCTTCTTTCCATGAATTAGGGAATGAAGAGGTACATAAGCATATTCTAAATAATTTAGCAAGAACAGGGGCAAGTTCTAGGGAACATTTTTTGAAAACAATTGGGGGAATTCCATCTGGGCTTGGAGCTTTGTTGGTAGGTAAATTGTCTACGATAGATTTTACGTGTCTTGTCTGTATTTTAAGTGAAGCAATTTCGGGGGAGTCAAGTTCTAGTACGTTCTGGCTGACTTCCTCTATGGCAGAATTTCTGCCAAATGTGCTAGCAAAGATATCTGCTTCCCTATGTGGGTCGCTAGTAATGTTGCCATCTGAAGATTTTAGTGGGGGAATGGATGATGACTTCATGTATGACTTCATGCATGAAAAATATCTTCCTTTGTGTGTTACACATGGCCTTTATTGAGTCTAAACCTTACTAAAATTGTACAGTTACTGTGTTATGCAATAAATTATTTACAGTGGCATTTGAAAAGTTAAGAGGCAAATTGAGTAATACCCCGAGTTAGATGGAAATGGTGGAGTGAAGAAGGACTGTGGCCATAACGCTTTTGTATGAAAATATCTGAGCAGGGGTAAGTCCATAGGTAGCTTCTTTCAGAATTTCTCTTTTTTCGGAATGGCTTGGGCCCCAATTAGACCGTTCTAGTGAAGTTTTACTGTATTGTACTTACTGTTATAACGTCCCCAGTTAACGATAACCCAGTTCAATGATGAGTTTTCCCAAATGCATCTCATCATTGTAACAGGGATGGGGTGTACTTGACCTCCTCCTTACAGCTAATCCTTCTGCTTATGCTGCTAATCTTTTCTCTCTGATGGGCTCCTCCAATCATAACCGTATCACCTTAACCAGTCCTATCGCTCTAGTAAGGCCTGTGGACCCTCCCAAGAAGTGATGGCTATGGCAGTTTGATGCTGCTAATTGGGAGGCCCTCAGGCAGTAATTCTTTCATTTTCCATGGAATAACTATTGCTTCCATGGCTGACAGCTATCTGAGTGTGCCTTACACATTGCAGAGGTTATTCTCTCATGCATGGAAGCAAACATTCCCTTCTCTTATCCTATGACTAAAGCATAAAAATCCTTGGTTTAATCGCACTTCCTCTAATGCTGTCCACAACACGGAGAGGGCCTACAAAAGGTACCAGAGCCCATCTACTCCTGAATCTCACCTCTTTTATGTTTCTTCCCAGAATCATGCTATATCTTTCCTTCACTCTGCTAAAAATAACTTCATAAATACTAAATGCTCTGAACACTCAAGCTCAAATTCTTCTCGCTCCTTCTGGCACCTTGCCAAAAACCTTTCTAACAACTTTACCTCATCATCTTTCCCTCCTCTTTTCCACTCTGATGGTTCTGTAGCTGTTTCTTCTACTGATAAAGAAGAACTCTTTTTTCAGACTTTCTCCTCTAATTCCACCTTAGACGATTCTGGTGCTGTTCCTCCATCACTTTCCCCATCTGACTTCCTAGTAACTAACCTTAAAATTTTTCCAACTGATGTATTTTCTACCATCACTGGTCTCAATACTAACAAGACATATGGGCCTGATGGGGTCCCTTCTGTTGTCCTCAAGAACTGCGCTTCTGTGTATACACCCTTCCTAACAAACTCTTTCACCTCTGTCTGTCAACCTGCATTTTCCTTCTTGCTGGAAGTTTGCTCTCATTCAGCCTGTCCCAAAGAAAGGTGACCAATCCCAGCTTTCTATCACACAATTGTTTTAACATCCAGAATTTCAAAAATATTTTAATCAATTCTTAACAAAGAATTTTTAAAGCACCTTTCATATCTCAACCTTCTTACTGATCGTCACTATGAGTTTACCCAAGGATGCTCCACTGGCGCTCTGCTCACCTACCTTTCAAACTCCTGGTCATCCTCCTTTCAAGACTTTGGCGAAAGCTTTGCCACTGCACTTGACATCTCAAAGGCTTTCAATTGAGTCTGGAATAAATCTTTAATTTCCAAAGTGCCCTCTTATCATTTCTATCCTATCTGTGCCTCCATCTCCAGCCTCCTTTCTAGTCGTTCTATAACTGCTGTTGTAGATGGCCACCATTCTTCTCCTACAGCTATCAATAGTGGTGTTCCTCTGGGTTCTGTCCTATCACCATACCTCTTCCTTCTATTCAACAATGACCTTCTAAGCTGTACATGTAATCCTATCCACTCATACACTGATGACCACCCTCCATCTTTCCATCTGCTTCCATCTCAGCACTTACTTCAACAAACAAGGAGTGAGGCTATAGCACATCTAATGTCTGACTTGACTTATATCTCTGATTGAGGTAATCTTGTCATTTTTAATGCTTCAAAAACTCAGTTCTTACATTTTCAACTCACCAAATCTTCCACGTGAGTATCTTCTAACTTTCAACATTATCCAATTCAATCCTGCATCATCTTTTAATATACTTGGGGTTTCATTCTATCAAGATTTATCTTGGAAAGATCATATTACCTCACTTGTACAATCTGCTTCCAAGAGATTAGGTGTGCTAAGCCAACTCTGTGTCTTCTTTACCCCTGCACAGTTGCTGACTTTATACACGGGTTTTGTTCGCAACTGTGTACTGTACAACACTCATGTGTGGAAAGGCTCCCCACATACAGCTCTTATCAGCAAGGTGGAGTCAAAGGCTTTTTGTCTCATTAACCCTCCTCCTCTTACTGGCTCCCTTCAATCTCTGTCTCTTCACTGCACTGTTGTATCTTTATCTCTTTCCAATTGTTGCTTTAATGGTCACTGCTCCTCTGAACTGACTGTTTGCATCACTCCACCACTATAGCGGGTGCATTGCACCCATCTAGCAACACACTCTCATCGCTTTTCTGTCCAACTCTCAAGTGTAAGAGTTAACCATTACTCGCAGTCCTTCACGTATGTAACAGGTAAACTCTGGAGCTGTCTTCCTCTATCTGTATTTCCTTCTGTCTATGACCTCCCGTCTTTCAAATGCAGTGTGTCTGGGCATCTCGAAATGAACACATCTTGAATTTGGTTCTCTGTTATCTTTTGTTTTTTTTCTTGGAGGGAACGATCTTACAGGCTTCTGGCTTTTAGTTCCTTCTCCCATGCATAAATATAAAAAATAAAGTTTACCACAATGTTGTGGGAAGAAACTCCATCTCTGTGCACCATTTGTGATTAAGAGGGTGCTTAACCCGCCCAGTCCCGACTGGTTTTTTACCCAGCCTACCACCATCTCCCGACCGATTTTCGACTTTTTGTTTTTTGCCTGAAATCTTCGCTTTTGGTGAGAAACATCAAAAATTCATAGAGAAATCGCGATCCTGAGGTAAAAAAAATATTGATACAGGTGTCACTCAACCTTATGTTTTCCTTCTTTTTCAGGGTACCTGCCTAAAGCAAATGAACTATGGAAGGGTTAACTAATTCAGGCCACTTTAAATTACGTATTATTTCATCTATTTGGTACGAATTTATGTGTGGTACAAGTCTATATTGGTTTTCACACAATAACATAGGAATTTATAAGCAATGTTCACTCACCCAAAACCCCAGTATATGGCACCTTCCTTTATGACATTACCACCTCATCACTTCTATTTGTTTCTACCTCTAGCTTCTTTGTTTCTTTGTCCTCCACCTCAGGAATCACTTTCACCACGAATTTCGTCATTGGAGAGACCGTGGGGCAACATACCTTTACTGGCTAGGTTACTGCTAACGGGTGAATTGCCCAGTGTGGGGGGGAGGGGGGAAGGGGGGGTTAGGTGGGTCCAGGCAGTATCCCCGTTTGACAGCAGGTAGAGGAAGGTCTCCCACATATGCCTACCAAAAATCACCCACAAATGTTGAAAAATGTGCACACAATGGGCCTTGCAACTGCATGACTACGATTCACGTCGTTGGGTCTGTCTGCGGAAAAAAGTAGCAACATACATCGTACGTCGGTGGGACTTGGCAGGTTAAGAGAGATAAGCCACAAAATAATGCTGATTTTACACAGATGCAGAGAGGTAGGACACGATTAATCTGCCAGAATGTCTCTCAAGCATGTGGAGGAATTTGGTTATTTGGGAGACATATAATGTGCTGGATGAGCTGGAGCTAACTTGGTGGTAAGGGTAAGGAAAAGCTGGAAGAAGTTCAGAGAGCTGCTAATTCTCCTGACATTGACAAGGTTCTCCCTTCAAGCTAAGGGCTCCTTGCATGCAGCATGTTGTACAATGCTGTACAGTACTGATATTTGGGCAATAAAGGAAGAGAATATTCATAGGCTCAAACATACGATGATGATGATAATTACTGGAGATGGATGTGTAGCGAGTCCTTGAATGAGAAGGTCTGAAAGAATTAGGATTTTGAATGAAGAGTTGGGAGGAAAGTTGGAACTTGAATGTATTAGTGTTGTGATAAGAAGGGGGACAGTGGAGAGGATGAAGGATGACAAGTAAGGGCAGAGGGAGAGAGGTGTGATTATTGAAGGTTGAAAAAAAAAAAAAATCTGGGATGAGGTCATCAAGTGTGACCTCAGGTATAAGGGACGAAGCAGATAGGATGCTAGAGACTGAGCAGCAGGGGCAGCCACTATCAAGTGTCCAAGGCTAATGTATGGATGCAAGCTGAAAGCTTTGTAAACAAAGAGAATCATCATTATCATCAACCAGACCACTTTTCCCACCCATGGATGAGGTTAGCTGAGGCCAAGAAAGCAAGGAACGAAACTTTACAGAAAAGCTAGCAAAGTCTGACCAAATAAATGGCCCATACTCTCCTTCATTCACCATTCAAGCCCATGGAATTCTGACTCCACCTCAAGGTCTAAATATCCACACTCAAGCATTTCATACCTATCAGGCTGTGTCAATTTGAAGACTATCCCCATCACTGGGGGAAAAAAAAAAGGGGGGGGGAGGTGCCACAAAACCTTTGTCATATCCTTCTTCACACAAAATTCTTTCAACCAGCTCAATTCACCATCAGTTTCTCAGCCTCATCAACATCCATGCCTTTGCTCTCTCACACCCCATTTGCCATACCTTCTTACTGGTCTACAATGTCTCCATCCACCTTCAAACTTGCTAACATACACCCTTTTCACCACACCATTCACATTCATTCTCTCTACATGATCATACCATCTAAGCACATTTTCTTCAATTTAATTGTCCACAAACTTCCCTACTCTATATCTTTCAAGAATCATATTACTGTACTTCTTATCTAATATACTACAACTCTAATTCTAGTTATGTGTCTGTGTGTGTGTGTAGCACAGCCAAAACTGGAAAAAGGACTGCTATGAAACATGGCAGGATACCTGCAACTTGGTCACAGATGGGCAGACTGAAATTTTCTGAAGAGGTGTTTTGGCCTCTAAGAATTGTTTTCAATTGGTTCTACATTGTGTGGAATGTGCTAAGCAGGGGTTGTCCAGCATCAAAGCAGCTATTCGTCAGTTTCAAGCAGCAGGAGATACGACTGAAAAACAGTCCTCATATGAACACTTAGATATCGCACAAAACCATATTTCCTCTACAAAATGTATGCACTAACTGGCATCAACATACAATTCTGAGTGCAACGGTGCAAAAACTAGCGCAAGCAGATGCATTGTATTTCCAGGTGTAATTAACACGCCCAGTCCCGACCGGTTTTTTACCCAGCCTACCCCCAGATCCTCACCGATTTTCAACTTTTTTTTTTTTTTTTGGCTCAAACCTCCGCTTTTGGTGAGAAACATCGAAAATTCATAGAGAAATCACCCTCCTTAGCTTAAAAATGTTGATACAGGTGTCATTCGGCCATACGTTTTCCTTCTTTTTCAGGGTACCTGGCTAAAGAAAACAAACTATGGAAGGGTTAACTAATTCAAGCCATGTTAAATTACGTATTTATTTATTTATCTATATTTTACGAATTTATGTGTAGTACAAGTCTATATTGGTTTTCATACAATAATATAGGCAATAAAAGCACTGTTCACTCACCCAAAACCCCAGTATATGGCACATTCCTTTACGGCATTGCCACCTCATCATTTCTGTTTGTTTCTACCTCTAGCTTCTTTGTTTCTTTGTCCTCCACCTCAGGAATCACTTCCACCGTGAATTTCATCACTGGAGAGACCATGGGGCAACATACCTTTACTGGCCAGGTTACTTCTAACAGGTGAATTACCCAGTGTGGGGGGGGATGGGGGGGGCAGGCAGTATCCCCGCTTGACAGCTGGTAGAGGAAGGTCTCCCACATATGCCTACCAAAAATCACCCATGAATGTTGAAAAATGAGCACACAATGGGCCTTGCAAATGAGTGACGTACAATGCACGTCGGTGGGTCTGTACGCAGAAAAAAGTAGCGACGTGCGTCGTATGTTGGTGGGACTCGGCGGGTTAAAGCAACTCCTGGTGGGTACGGGAAAACATGAATCGCTGAAAACTGGTCATATGACACTTAAAATTTAAATAAAAGAATACAATTTGGCTCCACTGGCAATGGTGTTCTGCTGTGCACTTGGCTGTATAAAATTATTCCCAATACATTCAGCTACTCTTTGCAATCGTGAGATGACTGAAACTGAACCCATGTAGCTGTTAACAATCGGGGACTTGCAAAATGTTGTCTGTTACCTGGCAGGCGAGTCTAACTCATTTCTGGGCCCGAAACTCTAACATAACTATCATGGCTATTCTATATGTCTGGGTAAACTTATGAGATCTGGCAAAAGCACAGACCACTTTGTCACTAAAATACGCAATAAAAAATATCATTCACATGAATGAAAACTTCTGATTGGCCAGTTTTCACTTGTGTAAATTGGTCTTCTATCCAGCAGTCTATTACATACAATTACAGAACAGTTATTCATTATACTGTATTAGTAACGAGCTCAGTGGAGTTGGCTTTTACATTTATAGTCACCGACATACTTCTGAGTAATAGTAGTGCTTTACTGAAGCTTGTCTTTATCTTAGTTTTCTGAAATTCAATACAGTAAATTCTCAATTATCCGCTATCACAATATACGGCCCAACGCAATATCCGGCGATGCTGGCATTTCTCTATTAACCCCTACAGGGCGGTCAACATTCCCGAATGCCCGTTAAGGAAAGGGCAGTTGACGTTTTGGAACGCATTTCTATTCTGCAGGCCTATTATGTGAAACAAATGGGGAGATATGGCAACAGTGCCTGTTAGGACATGAATATATCTCATAACACCACCTTGAGTCACTTCCAGTTGATGCAAGTGGCCGTAAACAACAAAAGAGGTGTGTTGTGTTCAAGAATTCAGTGAGACATAAGGTAAACACAGAGATGTGACTATGTGATGCTCTGAGGGTGGTGTGGGTCTCTGTATCAATTGCTTTAGACAATACCACATACTAAAGACATTAGTGTGAACAATTGTTATATACAGTTGTACATAATGTTTACATATGTGAGATTATATCTGTAGAGACGGAAGATATGAAAAATTTTACATTATAATTTAGTGTGTAGTGTTCAAAGTGCACTACGAGGACAGGGAACAGTGTAGATAATGTAAAATTAATATATTTTAATGTGGTAGGTGGGAGCGCTCACCATCCACTCACTTGATGTAGTGCTTTTTTTTTTTTTTTTTTTTAAGTGTCCGACTCTGGGCATAGGCTTTACAGCCTGCTATCATGGCCCAGCAGTCCTCCTACATACCATGTCACCACTTCGGCACTAACACCCACCGTCCATATTGAATACATGCTAGGGCTGTCTCATACAGGACTGGTGTATTGGTATTAGCGGAGGTATTTTTACGACATGTCGGCGGGTCTTCTGGTAGATCAGTAAAGCCTGATTTGCTGAATTTCAAATCCTTAAACTGTTCCCTGCCCCAGCGAGGATTCGAACCTGGGTCCGTGGGACCGCAGGCCACCTCTCTACTGATTGAGCCACTGCCTCCGCTCTAGGGTGTCTGCCCTTTCCTCTCCTCCATCTTTCTTTCCTTCAATCCTCTTCTGTCTGTCTTTCTTTCCTTCATTCTTTCCTTGTCCTTCTGCCTACAGGTGACTTTACACTCCCTCTTCTGTCTTTCTTGCCTTCATTCTTTCCTCGTCCTTCTGCCTGTAGGTGACTCTACACTGAGTGACAAGCCAAATGGTTTCCTGTACACTAGGAAACCATTTATTATGCTGGGTGGTAACCATATAACCAAATTTTGGCACCTGGTGGTTTAGTGGGTAATTACAGCGCTTCAATCGGATTGAGCCGGTGAAGGTTTATATCCAAGGGGAGGCTGGGGTTTATTGCTCACGTAATGCCATTCAGGGATGAGTGAGGCTGGTCACTCTCATCTTAAATGTCAGGACCAACTTGCCTAGCCCCAGGCTCCTACGCTCCTCTGTGGGGTGACATAGGATTGGATAGTGAATGAATGAATAAATTTTAGGCTGCTGTTACAAATACACAGAAAATAAGACTCTCTGCCCACCTGCTCTCAGCTGCGTGCCACTGAGTGTAACCTTGATGCACCACAACCCCTTTCACTCACCTCTACCCACCACCCAGTCCATGCACAATTTGAAGAGAGTAACATCAAATTCTTTGTTTTTTCAGCTATTCTGATCCATTTATGCATGTTTTCCACTTTATTTCTTCAAAAAATAATTTGCCCCACACGGCCATAAAACTGGGGAGAAACCTCCCGTTTAAGGGTTAAAGCAATATACAGTGCTGAAACAGGACATAAATGGTGATCTATGCAATATCCGGCATCAAGGTATATCAACTGGCTTGTAAAAAGTAGCCAATCAGTGCTGTATTACTGTACTGTATCATTACAGTACTTTATTACAATTTATACTTAATTTTCATCTTTTCGTCAAGGGAAAGTTCCTAGGATAAAGGATCGAGATGGATAGTACTGCAATATCTGGCTCAAGGGCGATTTTTTTTTTTTTTTAATGCAAGGAAGAAGGAACCAAAGGCCAGGGCCTGCATACTGTTCCTTCCAAGAAAAAGCAAAAACAATACCAAAGAGAGCCAAATTCAAGATCCATTCATTTCGAGATGCCTGGACACACTGCATTTGAAAGATTAGAGATCATAAGAAGTAGGGAATACAGACAAAGGGAAACAGTTCCAGAGTTGACCAGTTGCATAAATGAAGGACTGGGAGTAACGGTTAACTCTTGCATTAGAGAGTTGGACAGAAAAGGGATGAGAATTTGTTGCTAGACAGGTACTACGTGCCCGTCGTAGAGGTGGAGGGATGCAAGCAGACAGTTCAGAGGAACAGTGACCATTGAAGTAGCAATAGAAGAGAGATAAAGAAGCAACAGTGCGGCGAAGAGACAAAGGTTGAAGAGAATCAGTAAGAGGAGGAGAGTTAATGAGACGAAAAGCCTTTGACTCCACCCTACAGAGAAGAACTGCATGTGGGGAGCCTCCTCACACATGAGAGTTGTACTCCATACACGGGCGAATAAAACCCGTGTACAAGGTCAACATCTGTGCAAGGGTAAAGAAAGTTCGGAGTCGGCCCAGCACACCTAATCTCTTGGAAGCAGATTTCACAAGAGATGTAATATGTTCTTTCCAAGACAAATCCCGAGAGAATGAAACCCCTAGCATGTTCAAGGATGATGCAGGACTGAGCTGGACATTATTAAACATTAGTGGGTAATCCTGAGGAAGATTTTGTCGGATTGATAAGTGTAAGAACTGAGTTTTTGATGCATTAAAAATAACAAGCTTATTTTTACCCCAATCAGAGATATGAGCCAAGTCAGACATTAGGTGTGCCATAGCCTCATCCCTTGTTTGCTGAAGTAACTGCTGAGATGGGCGTTGCGGGAACCGAATGGAAAGGTGAAGGGTGGAATCATCAGCATATGAGTGGATAGGGTTAGATGTACAGCTTAGAAGGTCATTGATGAATCAAAGAAAGAGAGTTGGTGATAGGACAGAGCCCTGAGGAACACCACTGTTGATAGGTCTAGGAGAAGAACGATGGCCGTCTACAACAGCAGCTATAGAACGACCAGAAAGGAAGCTAGAGATGAAGGCACAGATAGAAGGATAGAAACCATAGGAGGGCAGTTTGGAAATCAAAGATTTATGCCAGACTCGATCAAAAGACTTTGAGATGTCAAGTGCAATGGCAAAACTTTCGCCAAAGTCCCGAAAGGAGGATGACCAGGAGTCTGAAAGGTAGGTGAGAAGATCGCCAGTGGAGCGTCCCTGACGGAACCCATACTGACGATCAGAAAGAAGGTTGTGACAGGAAAGATGCTTTAAAATTTTTCTG
>JAGKTI010022053.1:0-15446 GCA_018397915.1 Birgus latro | reverse complement strand
TTATTTGTTTTACAGGGAGGGGCACTAACCCTCCACCAACCCCCTCGGAGGGGAGACAAAACTTTAGTTAATTTTTAAAAGGTGGTCCTGTGTCTCTTTAAGGATTACTGAAAATGTATTGGAAGAACCACAGTAGTGTAACTTTTAGTACCACTAAGGTGATGCCATTCTTATTTTATTTTTGCTATTATGGGTGATTTTATTCAATGTAGGAGAGACCACTGGTAATGAAGATATCAGTGAATGATGTAACTATAGTAAACTCTCAATTATCCATAGTATTTCAGCCACGTCCTGCACAGAATAATATGAAATGCCGCATATTCTGTTGTATAAAACCCCACATTGGCTCAACATTCATCATTAAGGCAGATATTGTGTTACCTTCCTTCTCAGCCCTCTATCCTAAAACTTTCCCATGAGTAAAAGATGAAAACTAAGCATAGAATTTATTAAAATAATAATACATTACTGTAATGCAGCGCTTGTTGATATGCCTCAATGCCGAATATTGCACAGGACCACCAGTTACATCCTGTTCTGGTGCCGGATATTGCTTTAAGAGAACTAAGTCAACTGTGCTGGATATTGCGATGTAATTGAGAGTTTACTATAATATTTTCAATGGATGCCATTTTTGAACAAGATTACCCTTACCAGTTAGTTGAAACCAGACCTAAGTTTTTGTAACATAACCCTTCCCCCCCTCCCTCCCTCCCTCCCAAACCTATTTTATGCCAGCCCAACCTAACCTTACCCAAATTATCCCATTATCTTCAAAATCTTCCAGACTGCATAGAATCAACTAGAGATATCAAGAATGACAAAACATATCACTGGACAGACAGTGTTAAAATACCTTCTCTTAAAGAATAAATAAATAGTGGTGTAAGGTATTGGTCTATGATAGTACAGTACCAGTTTTCGTTTCGTTTCGTTTTTGAAGGCTCCAACATGCTTGCATGCGTCGGCCTTGGTCACCTAATGGCGGCTCTCCACGCTGCTCGATCCCTGGCAGCCTCCTTGTTCAGTCCCTTAACCCTTAAGTCACACTGCTGTTGTTTAATTATAACCACAAGAATTATTGGTAGCTACAGATAGTTCGAATGGTCAGTTGGTAACTAGACTCACCATCCGAGCCAACTGCCGCTTCCCCTCAACTTGTGCCAGGTATTTGGACTCGTATTCTCGTCGATGAAGGAAGTTTCCAAACATCTCTTCCTTATTGATTTATTTTTGGACATGGCTGGTTAATATCCTTTAGTACATTATGCAGAGTATGGCCTAATAGGAGGATTTATCTAACACAGAAGAGAGGGCAGTAAAGTGTAATGGACAAAATAAATCATTTAGGAAAAGGTGTTAAGATTCCTCAGTCAGCAAGAATCTGGGAAAACTGACTGTGTGTATAAATTTTCAGATAGTTTCAGACCACAATGTTTGGCATCAACCCTGAGCAGCACGTGTTAGTAGTGTGGAGTAATCCTGTCAACACCGAGGAGCTACAGACCTTTGTAGAGGACCTCAAGGTAATACCACTATTACTACATGAGAGAGAGATCCATGAAAGAATAGAGCCTAACCTGTCCAGATATTTAGATTTATGTATGGCTTGGATGATTGCATGTTCTTTTGATATTTCTGCCATATGGTGAAATTTGAAAAGGATTAGTTTTGGTAATGATGATGATGATGGTGGTGGTGGTGGTGGTGATGATGACTGGTACATTTGTCACAGCTGCTACTCCATTTTTAACACCTTTGTTTTGCTACAGTCAGCAGTGGGCAGCAGTGGTCGCGTGAATGTGGAGAATGCGGATATGCTTCTCACGTCCAAACACAGAGCGAGTTTGTTCGATCATGTGCTGGCTGGTGTGCTACCTCCTTTCACTTACCTCTGCCCCGTTGACACCCTGGGGGAAGCCCTGCGCATCCTGAAGCCCAACGGCCGACTCACCACCAGAACCATCGATCCTTCCGCTGCCCAGACGAACCTCAAACTTGCCGGCTTCACGTCTGTCTCGGAGCCCAAGAATGCCAATTTGACTGACGAACAGAAACGGGACCTGACAGTGCCTGTTGTAGAGGTCACGTGTAACAAGCCTGGTTTTGAGGTCGGGTCAGCTATCAAGCTATCATTTGCCAAGGCTCCAGTGGACAAATCATCAAATGGAACCATGAGTGCAGACAAAACTCCATCAGACAAATCAAAGACATCCAATGGTACCTGGAATATTGACCTAGACGACGACCTGGAATTGGAAAACCCAGATGACCTCTTGACGGAAGAGGACAAGACCCGACCCGACCCCTCAACCCTGAAGGTGTGCGGAACAACCGGGCAGCGGAAGGCGTGCAAGAACTGCGTCTGCGGGCTGAAGGAGGAGCTGGAATCGGAGGACCAGCAGAGGGTGGAGGAGAACAGGCGGGAGTTCAAGTCATCATGCGGCAGCTGCTACCTCGGCGATGCTTTCCGGTGCGCGTCATGTCCCTACCTCGGTATGCCAGCGTTCAAGCCAGGCGAGAAAGTGAAGCTCATTGATACCACACTCCAGGATACTACTTGAATTGGCATCCTTCTCTGTCACTCCATCTCAGTTACTTTCTCTCTTCTCCTCCCCCTCCATCTCAGTCTCTTGTTCTTTCAGTGTGTCTTTGATTTCAGTCCATGTTATTGTCTGTCTCACTTCTGTCTTTTCTCTTTCACTCTCCATTGCACGTCATATCTCTACCTCGGCATACTGGCATTCAAATGGGGCAAGAAAGTGAAGCCCCAAGAGCTTACTGCAGGATACTGCTTGAATCTCCCTTTCTCATCACTCCTCTGTTTCTGTCGTCGTCTGTTTCCATCTATCTCAATCTTAGCCTCTGTCGTTGTCTCTCGCTCTTCCTTCCCCTCTCTTCTTCTTTCCCCTTTCCTCTTCTTCTTCCTTAAAACTAGTTACTGGTATATCTAGTTAATTATCTGAGGTACACATTTTCTTTAAATAAGATTTCCTGTATTTTTAGTTCAAAGTTGCAGGTAGAGGTTTTCAAAAATAATTACAGTCTTTTCCATTTAGTCATCATCATCTCCTAAGCAGTTTCAGGAGTACATTTTTTCACCTATCAGGCACTCATCTTCATCTTTTGTTCCATTGTTTTCTCCTCTTCCTTTTCCTTATCACTCAGTCACTCTTCTTCCTCTTCTCTCCTTCATTTCTGCACCTCCTCTTCCTTCTCTCTTACTCTTTCAGTCACTTCTTTTCCATTTCATTTCTCATTCATTTCTTCTTTTCCTTTTCTCCAGTTGTTTCCTCCTCTTCCTCCTCTCATTATTTGTCAGCCTCGTCTTCTTCTTTTTGTGTTTATTTCTCTTCCTTTTCCTCTCTCTATTTTGTCTCATCCTTCTGTTCATTTCTTTTCCTCTTTTCTCTCACCACATACTGCTCCACTTCTCTTACTTACTAACATGCGTAATAATTCTTCACTTAACAGTATTTATTCATTCATTTGTTTCACTTATAAAGAACCCAGAATGCTTCACTTAAACACAGAGAAGTTATTTGTTTCATTTATAAAGGCTCCAGGATGCATGTGTTGGCCATGGTTACCTAATGCTTGATCTCTAGCAGCCTCTCTGTCTCCCACATATGTGTTCATACTTAATTATCCTCTGTCATTTACCCCTTCAGAATGGGAGATAGTGTCATTATTTTTGTCTTCCAGTAATTAAAGGAATAAATAGGCTGGCCATTTCTGTCATTAGGTGAAAATAGGGTCAAGACAATGATGTTTTGTGATAATGATGGTGATGATGATGGTTATGGTGGTGGTGGTGGTGGTGATGGTGATGATAATGATGATGATAAGCATGTTGAGTGAAGAATTATTGTACTATAGACTCCCTTCTTATTTAAGTTATAGGTCTGCATTCTTGTCAGGTAAGGAAGCTCCCCAACACCTCTTTGCTAGCTTTTGTTTTTGGACATGGCTGGTTAACATCCTTTTGTGTGCTGTTTATTCAGAGTATAATGACAGTGGAAGGATTTATATAAGACAGAAAAGGAAAGTAAGGTGTAGTAAGCAAAATAAATCACTTACGAACACGTGTTAGAGAGCTTCCGTAACTGACGGGAATAAAGCCCTCAGTGTTCTGTAGTTCTTTGATTGCATTCTGTAGTTAAATACAGTGACTCTTACTGTGTACACTCATGTATTAGTTGATAGATACAGCTGACTACAGTACTGTGTGTGTGTGTGTGTGCTGTTGTTGTATAGGTTGTATTATGTTTAGCTTAGTGTAGATTTATTATTATTATTATTATTATTATTATTATTATTATTATTATCATTATCATTATTACTCTGCCACTGAAGGATTATTATTATTACTTTTTTTTATTACTATTTTTTGCCAAGGGCTCGATTGATGAGTGAATGGAAGCGTGGCTCATTGAATTGGGCAAACTCTGGCTGTCTGGATGCTGCTACTCCTCACCCCTCCCTAGGGTGGGTAAGGAGGTCCATATGATGATTATAATTATTATCATTATTATTATTACTCATTATTATTATTATTTCTGTAGCTGCAATATACCGGTATTAACAAGTAAAAAAAAAATAGTTCATAATTTTGAAGGAAATGACTGGTTTTACAGATTAATGTGAGAAATGAATACAGAAACCATCATTGTGTACAGAAGCTAAAAATGTGCAAAAGTACTTCAGTGTAATGAGAGTACAGTGCAGTACATGTAACTTAAGGAAATGAGTAAGATGGAGAAGGAAATGAGTAAGATGCTTAGCTGGGTGTGTGGAGATGAAGATAGAAATTTATATTGACTAATAAAGGGGTATCTCCACGTCCGATTTTTGGCAGAAAGATTTATGCTGTATACTTTTAATAGAGAAAAATTGTCAGAATAAAGCAAAAAAATACATAGATACAAAAAAGTAAATAAACCTTTAATAATATTTATTATTATACTGTATACATTTAGTAAAGAGAAAATTTGTCAGAATAAAGCAAAAAATATATATATATAAATAAATAAAATGAGCAATAAGAAAGAACATTTTAAAAAAGATGCGTGTCATTTCTCTTAGCATAAGTATAATAAGGGTCTTTATTGTATTTTATTTTTGTTTTGTTTTTTACACTGAATGATATGGGGTCAACATTTAACAGCATAGGATTTTAGCATAAAACTCCTTTGATGCCAGAGGTGAGGAGAGAACAGGTATTGGTCACCATTTTTCCACTGTTCTCAATTTTCTCTCACTGTTATTTGTCATTTTTATCTTACTCTCACTTTCTCTTGCTTTGTTATTTGCCATCATCGTCACTCTCTCACTTTTTCTCGCTTTATTTGTCATCATCATCCACTCATTTGATGTAGTGCTGCCTACTTCTTCCTTAGCCTTTATCATATTTTCTGTGCTCCCTCCTCTCTTCCTATTTTTCCCATCTTTCCTGTCACATCTTATTGCTTTTCTTTCCTTTACATGTGGCTTTACATCGAATGACAAGCCAAATGGTTTCCTGTAAGACAAGAAACCAGTTACAATGCTGAGTGGTAACCATATAACCAAACCATACGTGCTCCCTACGTGTCAACAAGTGGGTTGGTGGAGGGTTAGTGCCCCTCCCTGTAAAACAAATAACTCAGTCAAATGGCCACCTCTTGCAGGATTGTGGCATCTGGCAATGGATGAATGGATCTTTCTATCATGTTTTTATATGTCATCATCATATCTCACCTATATCTTTCTCACACTTTTCTACACTTTCTCTTGCTTTCTTATTTGCCATCTTCATCATTCTCTCACTTTTTCTCACATTATTTGTCATGATCATCTTTCATGTTTTTATTTGTCATCATCATCTTTCTCTCACTTTATTTGTCATCATCATCTTTCTCTCACCTTATCTCACTTTCTCACTCTTTTCTCACTGAAGGATAGGGTGAGAGCTGAGGCAGGGCACAGAGAGTAGGACAGAGAAAACACAGAAGAGGGAAGTAATTGGCAGGATCTCCAGTGAACTGAACTACACACACACACACACTCTTCCACTCACAGATTCCTGACTCCATTTTGTAGGTACAGTATGATGATCTACGCTTAGTAGTAGTAGTTGTAGTGTAGTAATAGTATGAGTAGTGTTATTGTTTTGATAGATATTATTTTTATTATTATTATAATTATTATTATTACCATGGTTGTTCAATCTGTATATGGATGGGGTTATAAAAGAGATACAAGGTCGGGCAGTGGATGTTGGAGTGGCCCTAGTGAGAGAGGGCAGTGTGTGGAAACTCCCTGTACTGTTGTTTGCAGATGATACTGTGTTGTTGAGCGAAGACGAAGGGGAGCTGCAAGGCTTGGTAGATGAGTTTGGGAGAGTGTGTAAGAAAGTGTAAGAAACGGAATCTAAAGGTGAATGTGGGGAAGAGTAAAGTGATGGTCTTCGAGAGAAGTGAAGCCAGTGAGTGTACAGTGAGATTGGATGGGAAGGATATGGAGAATGTGAGTGAATTTAAGTACTTGGGCAGTGTGATGAGTAAGGATGGTAGTCTGGAGGGTGAAGTGCTCGAAAGGGTACAGCTGGGAAGGAAGGTTGCTGGTTTGTTGAAAGCAGTGATAAGAAACAGGGAGGTAAGCATGGAAGTGAAAAAGTTGTTACATGACAGTATTGTGATACCAACTCTGACATATGGAAGTGAAGCTTGGACCCTGTTGGAAGGACAGAAGTCAAGAGTGAGAGCAGTGGAAATGAGTTATTTGAGAGGAGCATGTGGAGTCACATGGAGAGACAGACTAACAAATGAGGAAGTGAAGGAGCATTGTGGTGTGGTTGAGGACGTGATGGGAAGCGTTAGGAGAAACACGTTAAGGTGGTTTGGGCATGTGGAGAGGATGGAGAGTGAAAGATTGACGAGGAGAGTGTATGTGAGTGAGGTGGAGGGGGCGAGAGGGAGGGGGAGGCCGAGGATGAGATGGAAGGATGGAGTGGAGAGGTATATGAGAGAGGGGGGTGTGAGTTGGGAGCGTGGTAGTGAAATGGCAGGGGACAGAGTGACATGGAGGCGATTTGTTTGTGGCCACCCCGTGCGGGATTGAGGCGTCTGGCAATAGATAGATAGATAGACTATTATTAGCTTGACTCGGATACGTTTATGTGAAGCTACAAAATGTGATTAATGTTTTTGGCGTATCGGATAGAGCCAGGATTCCGGGGGCTTGAATGATGAGTGAATGGAAGCGTGGCCCATTGGATTGGGCAAACTCTGGTTATCTGGACGTTGCTACTCCTCACCCTGCCCGAGGATGGGAAAAGAGGTCCAGATGATGATGATGAATAACTGTAATTTTTTTGTGGGGGGGTCCATTGATGTGGTACCGTACCGGTATATATTTTCCATCAGACACAACCAGCTCGGTGAAAAATGGTATGCCAAATGCTTGCCATGTTCTTCCTCACACACTAGTAATTTGCCCCAGTTAATATGTATCTGTCATTCATCTTATTCTTTTTTGCCTCTGCCTGTCTGTCTATACCATTCATCCTATTCCTTTTTTGCCTCTGTCTGTCTACCATTCATCCTGTTCTTTTTTGCCTTTGTCTATCTATCTAGCTACCATTCATCATATTCCCTTTTGCCTCATCAGGAGAGTAGGGGCCCAGAGCTAGGCTACACCATCATATAATTTATTAAAACTAGATTGGAGAGCTCACAGACAGGATAAAGAGTGAAATTAACTGACCATTTAGGGATTGATAGGGTTGTCACATATAAATAAGACTTTGAAAATGGCGCTTAGTAGGCATAGAAGTAGTCTGATGAAAGCAAAAGAACCGTTCATTTAAACTGCCCCCATTTTGCAACCATATAAACTGTTCTCTGTTGTTATCCTTTAAACTCTTGTGGTAGGTATCATTCCAGCTTTGTGGTGTATGTCATTTAAACTGTTCCCTAATACCAAGTCTGTTATTTAAACTGTTCCCTAATACTGAGTCTGTCATTTAAACTGTTCCCTGATACTGAGTCTGTCATTTAAACTGTTCCTTAATACCGAGTCTGTCCTTTAAACTGCTCCCTTATGCCGAGTTTTTCATTTAAGCTGTTCCCTTACACCGAGTTTGTCATTTAAACTGCTGTATTTGTCACTGTACCATTTTCCTGAGCTACAAGTCAAACTGTTTCCATGTAGTTGACCATTCATGCTTTTGTTCATTTTCAGACCATTGGTATCACTCAACTGCTTCTGTCATTAAAGTTTTGTCCTGTAGCTGTCATTCTGTAGTTTGAGTACAGGCGGGTACTGTCATACAAACATCTGCCATAAAAGAAAATGATGGTACGAGAATGGACAAATTCGATGCGACAATGATCAGTTAACCTAACCTTATTTTTCCTTTAAGTTACACCATTAGGCAAGTTTTCGCTGTAGTATTTTTGACTTATTATACAAGTTTTTGCAGTTATATTTTTCACTTTGTTTTACAAGTTTTCGCTGTTATATTTTTCACTATGATACAGGTTTTTGCTAGCCTGTTTTTCACTCATTTGACAGTTAAATATTTCGCTCAGTTATTCGAGGTTTAGCTGTTATATTTTTCACTCCGTTATATATGTTTTTGCAATTATATTTTTCCCTCCAGTGTACAAGTATTTGCAATTATATTTTTCACTCCAGTACATATGTTTCTCCAAATATATTTTTTACTCCAGGATATAAGTTTTTGCAGTTATATTTCCCACTCGTTTAAGGTTTTGCAGTTATATTTTTCACTCCGTTATATAAGTTTTTGCAGTTACTGGTATATTTTTCACTCTGTTATATAAGTTTCTGCATTTATATTTTTCACTCCGGTATATAAGTTTCAGCACTTATAAGTTTCTGCATTTATAAAAGTTTCTGTATTTATATTTTTCACTCCGTTATATAAGTTTCTGCAGTTATATTTTTCACTCCGTTTTATAAGTTTCTGCAGTTACATATTTCACTCCGTTATAAGAGTTTCCTCTATCCAAACAGACCTCCATTAACATATCCCATATGTATAACAGGACCTGCCTGTGTCTGATATACTGTATGCTGCTGTATAACCATCTGCTGTGTCTACTGTAGTAATATGTTGACCAATCACAGTACTGTGCTGTGATACTTGAGAAATGCTGTTGAGGAAGAAATACTTTGGGCTGTTGATAGTGATAAATGTAAAATTGAAAAAGTGGTAGGTGGATATGTGTTCATTAAAATAAACATAGAACAATATATTTATTTCACTTAAAGATCTGTCTATCTATCGTTTACCAGACACCTTAATCTCGTGAGGGGTGGCCACAAACAAATCACCTCCATATGGCCCTATCCCCTGCCATTCCACTGCCCTCCTTCCAACTTACATTTCCCCCTCTCGCATACCTCTACTCCATCCCTCCATCTCATCCTCGGTATCCCCCCCCCACACATACCTCACTTGCCTACACTGTCATTTAAGTCTTTCTCTCTCCGTCCTCTCCCTGTGGCCAAACCACCACAGCTGATGTGCTATACTTAATGCTTTACACGTGAAGTACATTACAATTAGGTATTAGAATAGCTCGTTGTTCCCGTGATTGGCAGATGGTTAACATTGTCATCATCATTGTCATTGTCATTCGTTGTCAGCATCATTGTCATCTTCACTGTCATCGTAATTGTCATCATCATTATTTCATTATCATCATAGCACACCTTGATGGACCTCTTCTCCCATACCTTTCCTGTCACTATCTTCCCCCTCCTTTTCCCACCAAATCACCACTCTTCTCTCTTCATCCACACCTGTCATATAATTTTTTAACAGAATACCAAATCTCTATGCATGTAGGACAGGAAAAACAGCATAAAGAAGCTAACATTTATTTACACATCAAAAATTATAGACATACATTGGTGATCATTTCTCTTTTAAAGAATAATGGGTATTTGTTCACATAAACCCTTCAGCCCTTTTGTGTGTGTGTGTGTGTGTTCCAGGCTGAATAAAATAATAAAATAGCAACAAAAATAAAGTTCAAACAATTCCACTAGCTGAAGGGAGCTATACATTTACAGTAAATTGGTCATCATATCATTTATAAAGCCTGATCCTTTTCTCCAGTATGAAGTATATGAGGTACAGTCATGTTGAGTAGGGATACACATATTCTTGTGTACAGTTGGTGGGATGTGGAACTGAAACAGGAGGTAAGTGAGATATAGGCCAACCTTGCTGAACTGCCCATGCTTCTAGGCTTTTTTTTTTTTTTCTTTTTTTTTAATGGAGCAATATTGGCACCTAGCCTTTGGTTCCTACTTCCATGCATAAAATCCCAAGTACAGTATACAATACAATATCCAGCCTGTTTCCAAGATCTTAACCCGATCGTGGTGAGGTTGGTTGGTTTCCACATCCAACCAAGCAGTTTGGTTGACATCAAAGAGAGATGTAATAATTCCTACTCTAATTCACTTATAACCAAGCAGTATTTATTGTACAGAAGTCTTGTTAAACATCTAGAATGTACTTTTACGAAAACAGAAAACAACTAGAGCTTCGAACTTTCAATCGTGATGCCCTGATAAGCAGTTCTGATAACACTTAAAATTCTTGAACCATTAAGGCCTCAGTTTTAATAACTGTTACAGTTGGTGGGAATAATACTGTTTTTTCTTAAGCTTAGAATGTACTTAGCACCTTGGTGATTAATATTCTTGTGAATGTTGTATCATTTATAAAGGCTCCAATGTGCTTGTATGCATCAGCCTTGGTCACCTAATGGCTGCTCTCCATGCTGCTTGATCTCTGGCAACCTCCTTATTCAGTCCCTTATCCATGAGGTGACACTGTATGACCTCATCCCACCTGCTGGGAATACTAATTGAACACAGCTTCACATTTATGTATCTGACAGTCAATCCAGCAGCAGTCAAGTTAAAAAGGGTTGCTAAACTTGGGTCCTACACTGCTCTGTATACAAAAAGTCATGCTACACCTTTATAATCTCATTTATGCCCTTTTTAAAAATATATATACACCTGTCCTGTATACACTAATGGATTATATAATTCCATGACATATTTAAAGAGTTAAAGGACAAAAATAAACGTTTTGGAGAGTTGGCAAGAAGCTCGTAAAATCTCCAAAACAACTTGATCGTCTTTGGCCTGTATGCTTGTCGGTTACAGAAACTCCCAAACACCTTTTCCTTTGTAATTTATCTTGCTTATTACACCTTACTGTCACATTCTGTTATATAAATCCTTCCAATATTATCATCCATTCACATACATGATATTAACCAGCCAGATCCAGAAAATAATCAAGGAAGAGGTCTGGGAGCTAAAAATAAATCATTAAAGAAGAGGCGTAAGGAAGCATCCTTAACCGACGAGAATACAGACCTTTGTGTGAGCAAGTACAGAATTTAACCCAACCCGAACCCTCATATAAAAGTGTACAGCAGCCAGATCAATAACGCGAGGATTGCCATCAGTCCGCCCCCATACACCACACGGTTGTATATGTGCTGCTTGGACGAACGCAGCAGCTTCACAATGCCTTCTACCTGTTTTCTGTGAGGGTAAAAGACAATATCAGCTTTTTACTACTGTCATCTTAATCTTTTATCTGTTATCTCCATGCTAATTTCATAATTATCTAAATCCTGTGTCATTGTTATAAAATTCATTATTAGCATTGCCATCATACTCATATCATCAACCTAATATTACAGTATTATGTTAATCCAATACCATCAACACTGTAACCCTATTTCATCATTGTCCTAACCTTATTTTGTCATCATCACCATAATCCTTTCCTCCTCCTTATCATCATCATCATCATCATCACCCTCTCCTTATCATACAATCATCATCATCACCATCACCCTTTATCACCATCACCACCATAATTTGAATGTGTCTGAAAGCATCAATAATAAACTAATGAAGACAAATAAAACAAACCCCTACACACTTGGTGCTCTCTAAGTTCCCCGAATTTTCAATGACGATATCGGCCATCTTGCATTTCTTTTCCAGCGGCATCTGTGCTTCTATACGAGCGATGGCTTCCTTCTCACTGTACTGGTTCCTTGCCATTAGCCTCTCCAGTTGTATCTCATCCTCACTGTGGAACATCATCATCGTCATTAACATCATCATTATCAGTATCACTGTCACCATCATCATCATCATCAAAGTACTGTACCTCAAGTTGGTTTGGTCATATAAGTGAACTGAGAATGATAGATTGACTAGGAGTGTATGTGAGTGAGGTGGAGGGGGAAAGGGGAGGGAGAGGCTGGAGATGACATGAAGGTAAGGGGTGGAGAGAGAAAGGGAGAGGAAGTGCAAGTCTAAGAGAAGGCAGAATGGTGAGGGAGGACAAGGTGACATGGAGGTGATTTGTTTGTGGCCACCCCTAATGGCATTAAAGCTCCTGGCTGCAGACAGATAGATTACAGCCTACCCTACAGTGCACTCAGTTTAAGTAACTTATAACCTGCCCTTAAATGCATTCAGGTTAAAGTCTGTCTCATGAACATACTGTAATGTATGTATAATACACCTTTTCCTTCTTGCATAATGTTTAAACTCAGCCCATACCCTGCATTCCAACACTAGTATTTTCAATTTACCTGCAGTTTCAGAATCTGTTGGAAAGCTAATCAAAAGTATGAAGTAAAACCAACTGGGCAACTTACCACGACACAACGATTGTCTTGTACAAGTAAGGAGTGACTTTGTTGCTCTCGTACAGGAGGGGAAGATCCAGCACCACAAACTGTTCACCTGAAATAGTATGAAAGGTATCAGTGCTAAATATATCCCTTTACCTTTTTTCGTTTATCGTGCTTTTGTGTGTGTGTGTGTGTGTGTTTTTCCCTGTTTTCTTTTCCTGCCTCCTTTTATTGTTTCCTATTTCCTTTTTCTGTTTCCTTTCTTAGTCTGGTAAAGTAAACCCTGGTATGTTGTGTCCTAAAGTTTAATTAGTGTTACAGATCATTAAAAAAGACATAGGCATTTTTGCAAATAATTTTTACTTTAAATTTGTGAAGCATATGATTATGAGTAAGATAAATGTACTGTAAATACAAGCAGTCATATCCATAACTTTAGCCAAAAGTTGATAAATGCACAAATACCACCTTTTAACAAATATCTAAGTATCTGCCATCGTATCTCGCCGTATATCTCAGGATGCGTTATCTTATTGATGGTGCGTCGCTTCTCGGCATCCTCAAACACCAGCTTCCCCAGCTTTCCACGATCAAGCTCACCTGCCAAATAGATTGAGCTTTGATCAGTGTTCCATGTTTCTCAGGAGCTCAAACCTGTGAAATCAGTAAGGGATCATTAGCTCTTATATAGTATTATTTTTATCAGTCATCATCATCATCTAATCAGGGTCTGACCAGTCAGAAATGGTGGTAGGAGGTTGATGGTGAAAGGCATATAATGATATTGACCAAAATAATGGTAAACTAAAAATACTTGTACTGTACCTGACGCGAGGAACACATCTTCCCCAAAGGCCGCCCGAATCTTCTTCCATGCCCTCTTGCCTGGCTCAACCACTGCCAAATAAACGTGATAGATAAGCACCAGAACAAAGTTTCAAAATATTGTATCTCTGAAAAGAAAGCATAATAATAGGATAAGTACTGGAACAAATTTCAAAATACCTCCTCTTGAAATAATATTATGATAAGTACTGGAACAAATTGCAAATGAGTTTCCAGAAATGAGAACTACCATTGATTGGTTGATTAACCGAGTTTAAAGAACTGGTGGTGAATATGCCAGGGTCATTTGCTGCCAGATCAGCATTAATCAAAAATTCAACGAAGCCAGTGCAGAAAGTAAAATTAAATGCCCCTTGCAGAACAATTATTTTTTGAAACTCGGGTCTTTATATTGAAACCCAAATCTCCAAAACACAAGAATTCTTCCACACACCTTGCCTGGCTATAAGATCGGCATCCACTACTGGCACCCCCAAACCATGGATCATGGAGCTAACAGTACTCTTGCCAGTTGCTATACCACCAGTTAAACCCACTAGGAACATGGCGAATTTATTATATTTAGGAAGTGTACGTAAACCAAGCCGATTATTTTACAAGAACCAAGTTGTTAGCTGATATATTCACTGGCAGTAGTGAGTGTGTGAGGTTAATGAAATTGCCCGTTGTATGGAGGTTTAAATCGCCACGGTTTTATTTATTCAAAACGTTATACCAAAAGGTTTTTAAACATTTTGGGTGTGTCGGGTTTTCATTCTGCAAATGTAAAAATCCTCATCAAGAATTGGATGGCCGATAAGTAAGCGGTTCCCAGACAAAAAGTTGAGGTTAATAGATAGACAGCAAATAGAATCACAGCCAAACAGTTAATTGAATGATGGAAACAACCCGCCTTTCACGTCAGTTTTCAGTTAAATATTAGTCTCGATATTGAGGGACTGTACTTCCTTTTCAGTTAATTTAAGGTACAGTTACAGTCGAACTTTTCTAATAGAGCTCAAGTTCAAGTTAATGTTTGGAAAGGCACTTCATAATAGTTCTCAGCAAATCCAGGCACGGTGCAACGGATCAGCTGATTTTTGTTATGGGTCCATTTGGCTACACACAACGTCGCGGATTTTGATTGGATTCGCTTTCACGCCTTTTGATCGAGAATTTTATTGTAAAGGTATAGTGAGTTCATATACAAGGATGTGGTGGGACTTGTTACACATAATGCTGCATCCCTCTTTCAGCAAATATGGTTACAAATTTGTTCTAAGTGTACAACGAAAAGAGATTGACCTTCCTCAACGATTTATTTTGCTTATTACACTAATTTATAATGATATACTATTGGTGTAAAGTACCTCTACAGCATTGAATGTTCAATATGTCGATAATGAATAATCAGGATGAGAAGCATAATAAAATCACTAAAACTTGCGTAAAGCCTCTAACCACGAGCTAAAAAGAAAAAATATATATTTCGAAAAAAATAATCGAAATATACGTCATCATAGACGTAACATTTGTTCACGAAATTACGAATCCGCCGGTTATGCGAACGAGTCAAAATTTTTCCCCCATGAATGTCGAATGTTTGTTACTGTTGTTGCGGCGCGTTTGTGACATTTAAAGCACAGGGTGGGTAAGTTAATGTGATTTTTCTTGGCAGTCATGGTTAAATGTATAGAACAGGATGGGTAACTTGATTCCAAGTTATGTTAATGGTGGTGTATTAGGAGAGGGAGCATATTGCTGGAGGTATATGACAAGTGCTTGCTTTCAGATGACATGAAAATCCATGTTAGCAGCCATAATGAAATATATTGGAAATAAAATACGATAATTTTATTTTGGGTGATGATAATGATGGCATGTAGAAGAGTAAGAGTATGTTTTAAATTTGTTCGTATG
>JAGKTI010022052.1:0-15446 GCA_018397915.1 Birgus latro | reverse complement strand
TCTATTAGCATCTTATCAGTTATTTACAAACTCTTCACTAGAGTCCTTACGACAGGAATAGCAACAAATGTGTAAGAAAACCATCCCGGTCAGCAGGCAGGGTTCTGATGCGGATATCTGACTGCTGATCATCTAAAAATACTGATTCAGCTAAATAAGAAAAATTATCTATCTATCTGTCTATAGCCAGACGCCTTAATCTCGTATGGGGTAGCCACAAACAAATCGCCTCCATGTCGCCCTGTCCCCTACCATTTCGCTGCCCTCCTCCCAGCTCACACCCCCTCGCTGATTTACATCTCCACTACATTTCAGCCTCGGTCTCTCCCTCCCTCTCCCCCTCCTCCACCTCTCTCACATACATTCTCCTCATTAGTCTCTCGCTCCAAGTCCTCTCAAGATGGTCAGACCACTTCAACGTATTTATCCTAATGCTTTCTATCATATCCACATCCACACTACAACGCTCCATCACTTCCTCATTCGTCAGCCTGTCTTTCGATGTAACTCTGTAATAACGAGAATTAGCAATCACCGCTGCCACCAGTGTAACGACGGGATTTGTGGTCACCGTGTGATGATGGGAAATTAATTCACCAGCCACACCTAGGACATCCCAAATCACCGATACTAAAACAAGATTACAAACGTCCTAAGGCTAGGGTGTTTTCCATGAAGCTCACCAGAGGGCAGTAAGAACGCCAGCTGATTATGTCGTTGGCCAATCACAATTGCAGTTCATCGACGTAAACGCCAATCAAAACAGAGATTCTCCGAAAATGCGACAGATGATTAAATTCAAAAATAAACAAAGAGCGGCTTAGTTGACAGCGTCCCTAGTACTTTACAGTGCGTAAAGTTAATAGTGTGCCAAAATATAATGGAAGGCCCTCCACTTAAGAAACGCCGCCCTAACTTCTCCGAAGAAGAATTATGTACAATGGTTCTGGAGGTGTCGGAAAGAAGGAAAATATTATTTGAGAAATTAAGCAACACCATCACGTCCCGAGTCAAAGCAAATGCTTGGGAAAGTGTAAAAGATGCTGTAAATAATGTGAGTCGTATTCACACAGATGTGGGAGAAGTGAGAAAGGAATTTACACACCTCAGGTCAGACGTGAAGAGGAAAGCTGCTGGTGAAAAGAAACATTCACAGGGAACAGGTAAGTGATGGTTATCATCCAGCCATTACACTATTTGGTACATTTCCAGAACTACACCCCACTCACTTTGAAGCTTATTTTTTATTTTATTTTTCTATGTCTTATAGTGTGATTCATTTGAATCTGATACTCATTTCTGTCAGAAAGTAATGTTCGGGGCACAGAAAGGCCACTGCTACAGCGACGTGTTTTCCGATCGGGTTATGCTTTGGATGTTTACAAAACCTATTTCCGGGTTATGTTCGCCTACGACACCCTCCGGGGGTGTCCTAAGTTAGGACCAGAGTTACGACACGTGACGTCACAAGATGGCGGGTGAAATGTTTTGAGTATCGATGGAGTGGGCACCGTGGGCAAGTTAGGACTGTCATAGCGAGGTACGACAGTCCTAAGTGTTTTGAGTATCCGGCCCCTGAGTTTTGACTCGCCAGTGTCGTGCAGGCGATTAATGCACCACACCGCAATGAACAGAGACTTGGGGATTATGCTGCCACCACCCAGCATAATGCTGGGAACTGATTACACCAGGGAAAATGATGGGGAATTTTGACACTTTAGAAATTAAGAGAAATAGGGTAGTGTGATCTTATTAAAGAGTGCGTGAGTAAGAAGATATTAGCACACCTTGCAGGCCACTCAATCATAATACTCCTTAGAGGATGGCATAACTCAAACTCAAAGGGACTTAACCTAAAATTTACTAATTAATGAAAAAAATAAGAACAAGAACAGATTACGCTTCGAGTTATGAATGAAATTACTCTTCGCACTGAGAATGTCATTAGGCAGACTAAATATAATTAGAATCAATAATTTTAAGAATATGAATCTTCACAACTGAAGGAACACTCAGAATGACACTATAATACACGAATATTGTAACCTTCACAGCAGTATAAGTACTCAGAATGATACTATCACACACGAATATAATAATCTTCACTAAATGAATATAATAATCAGAATGATATTATCACATATGAATATAATAATCAGAATGATGCTGATTCACGAGGAATATAGTAATCCCGTGGTCTCGGACGGACTCTTCGGGAAGAAACATTGAAATATTACCCTCACAGAATATTCTCTCAAGCCTGAATATACAAATTAACTCAAAGATCATACATAAATTGACACAATATTCAAAAGGGAACTATACAAAAGGATCAATACTCAAAGGGATCAATATTCAATATTCTTTGTGAACTAAATATATGCAGACTCAAAATCTCATCCAGCTAAACACAGTATACAAAAGGATGGATTATCCTAGTGGTCCAGCCGATATTCGCGCTCGAACTACGTGAACTAAGAAAGGAGGAATTTTAGTGCAAACGGGCATAAGCAGTTAATGTGAGCCGGGCGACTTCACACACACTCGTTTTGCAAGCGATATGAAAGGTAGTGGCAATCTGCAATCGATGAAGGAAGACGGGGCTATATAAATCAGTACAAAAGGGACAAGGGGAAGTATCACCAAGTTAACTCACTGATGTATATGAGGATTTACATCGTATGTAAGGGAGGGAGAATATAGGGACTTTAAACACACTGACCTGCAATCGATGAAAGATGGTGTTATACCGGTTTCACACAAATCCACAGCTTATAACCTCGGTCGTCACAGTATCGAGAATTGGCTATGACTTTGACGGATTACTTTGCAACATTAATGTCTCTTCCACGATCTCTAACGAATATGAAAAATACGTTTGCATTCGACACACAGATAACTGACTTACGATGTTTAAAATTTCTGTTTTAGGTGTACAGGATTTATAATTATATCGAAGCTGAAACGAATGAGGATTTGAACAACTTATCGCTATGCTGGTTTTATGACCCTACAGTGACTTGCAATGTGACGCTAATAATGCAAATTTTCGCGCTCAACTAATGACTATCATCAACAATTAGATATTAAACAACTTTCAATTCACCATTACGGAGTTGAAAAGGAGAATACTACTAGAACTGACACGTTAATCTTGAATTCAAAGAACGAAGACAAACTTTCGCGATTGTTAAACTCTTGCTAAAGGTTCGCAGCTATGCGGGTCCGGTGGGAATCGGCTGATCCATATGTACAAAGTTAGTCGCATTCATACAAACACTCGATTCATTATTATCAATAGTAGGGTCATACTCACATCATGAATATCAACGAGGACTAAATTTGAATATGTAACGGCTAGACATTGCATTGCGTAGACAAAGAATATTTAGCTTTCAAGGTTACACTTACACTACACTTATACAAACTTATACCACACTTAGATTACCCTTAAAATTACAGCACTACAACTCCACATGCTTCTTCCAAATAACTCATTTCCTCTGCTCTCACTCTTGACTTGTGTCCTTCCAACAAGGTCCAAGCTTCACTTCCACAATTACTGTATGTTCGAGTTGGCGTAACAATACTATCACGTAGCAGCGTTACTTCCATAGTCACTACTCCATTCCTTATCACTGCTTAAAAAAAAAAAAATAAACTTTCTTCCCTCTAAAGTACTTCATCCCCTAAACTTACATCCATACTGATCACAGTACCCAAGTAGTTAAATACAATCATATTTCCCATTTCCTCACCATCGAGCCTCACTGTACATTCACTGACTTCATTTCTCTCGAAGACCACAACTTTACTTTTCCATACATTCACATTTAAATTCCGTCTCCAACATTCTCTCCAAAACTCATTCACCAAAACATGCAGTTCCCCTTCGTCTTCATTTAACAATACAGTATCATCTGCAAACAACAGAACAGGAAGTTTCCACACGCTGCCCTCTCTAATTGGGGTCGTTCCAGTATACACTCCCCTGCCTAACTGTATCTCTTCTACAGCTCCATCCATATAGACTGGACAACAATGAAGACATGACACATACATTCACCCACGCATATGTTATAGAGATGTGGACATGCTAGTGTTTACTCTGCCACTGACGCATCTCCTCATTCACAGATATGTAGTAGGATACAGAGCAGAAATAATTGATATGGGTACTAATCTTGGCAGACAAACTCAGCTCTTGAGCGTCAAGCTTTGGGATAACAGTCCACGACGGAGATTACAACCTCTAAAATCATTTATATTATCACCATAGTTATCGGACATTAAAATTACAGTATGTTGTGAAGGAAAAGTATAATTATGAAATTCAGGGACTGAGATGATAAACGGAATATTTGCATTAGAATGCAACCCGGACAGTATGATACGTAACATAGCTACTGTAAAAATACTTCATGTACTGCAAGATCATTATGGCACCAACAGTGAAATGCTAAAATTTCGCGTACGATATTCAGAGGAAGCATTATCTAAGGCTTATTGCACAAACACATTACATTGATGTACTTACATATCTCAGTGTCATTTTATTTTTTATATAGAAACATGAAATACCTAAACATAAACGTAGGAAAACATCAATAAACGAACGATAATGGAGAAATTCATACTCTGAAAATGTCACGAGGCAGGTAATGCAGTACTTGTACAGAAGTGATCTGGAACTCTTAGCCTCATAAAAGTATAACTTTCATCTTTATTTTAGCAGTAAACTGCTGTATTAGTCATCACAGTATCATTCCCACGGAAATATATTTTATCCAGTGATACGTCATAAAATCGGAAGTAGATTATGCATCGAAGAAAAATGTTCTTCTTCGAGGTCATCGAGATCAAAAGCTTTACAAACCTCGTCAAAACAATGAACAATGAATCCATAATAATGTCAAACGTCACAGGTTAGGCTACGGGGTGAAAGTTATAAAAATCACTTCAACGAAATTCTTTTACCTGTGTGGTGAATAGTTGGAAATCACTGGCAGATACGACATCGTAATTGATTTTTGTGCATCCACACATCATGTGTTAATATGAATTATAGGTTTTTATTATGAAAGTGTTCAACATTAGATTATCTACTGAGGGCAAACGATTTCCCGCTTGCACTGTGATGCGATTCTTTAATATACAAAGCAATATTATGAAGAGCATTTTCGCACATGGCATAAGGCGCTTAATGTGTCGCCCGGAACCGCTAACGCATTGGTAGTTCCCCGCCCTGACCGCACAAAACACAGTGTTGGCTTGTATTCTCTTTAGACCTCACTCAAGTCTTCCAAAAATCTGTAGTCAAGTTATCATGCCCTATCCCTGTCTCTCTNTAAAGAAAAATGAGACCATCCTTTAATTAACCAAATATTTATGAGATAAATATTTGTGTATATTTGGGCAACACTTAAGGTTTGCAAGTACAAAAGTCCGCTGCCAGACCTAAGCAACAGTAGTTGTGGTGGAAAAATGGCTAGTCTTGAATAAAAACTCCACACGCAGCTTGAATTTCTGTGTAAGTGTTTCTGACGGCATTGCAAAACCTAGAACAGTCACCTGTGAATTACTACCTTGTTATTTCACTAATGAGGACGAATGGTGCCTAACCGTTGCTAAAGATTTTACTCTTGTATCTTGGCAGACCTTTAAATTGTTATGTGGAGTTTATCACCAACAGTTTTTGCACAGAGACGTAGCTAGGATAGCCTATATAGAAGATGAGATAACCAAGCCTAATTCTGGGGAAGGTGGGATGGGTTTTCAAGGGAAAATGTAAAGAAGTTTCCCCTCAAAATTTGGCGGGCACCGGGGTGACTGGGGATATCAGATATTTCAGGGTAAACTAGTCACTGCCACTGCCGCTCATTTGGATACGACATTGTTTCTCTAAAAGCTAAGTACAATAGCGCGATTTTTTATATGGAACATGTAACAAAAGTCCTATTGTATTTATCAACTCACAATCCTCATTCGTGTTCATTAAAGTGTTCACACTGACCAGATTTTCAACCACTTTCGCCTTTTTAGCTCTAAGATTTCCCTGGGTCCTCATCTCTCCACTTTTGCAACACTCGGTGCGTAATGATACAAGTCTCCCTATTTTCTGTCCGGTCAATAAAATGTCTTAAAAAGGTAATATGGTGCCCTTAAGGCGCTACCTTGCCTCTCAGCTAGCATATGATGGATTTCCCAACTTTAAATAACTATGGGCTCCTATAGTTATGTCTTAAATAATTGTCAAGGAGCGAGTGCAGGTGTCCTAACCAGGGACATTGATGGGCAATGTGGTAACCATGCATAATTAAGCGGTAGCCCAAAGAAATGTGAGGGGTCCGAGGGGGTTTCCCTGTACATACATTAGGGGTACAGCGGCGTAGCAAGCAGTCTGACAATGAGGGAAAGGGAATATGTATAAATATATATATATATATATATAAGCGAGAGAGAGAAAGAGAGAGAGAGAGACTGCACTGAATATACTTTACATAATATAAATTACGATGTCTACATTTTACAGAAAATCAGTAAATATATATATTCTTTCCTTGTATATGTCTGAGAATGGTTTTAATCTTCTTTTTAAGTGACTGAATGAACTCGCACGATACTGATATTGTCAGTTCTTGCACGATCAGTTCTAATATACGGCGGTTACTGGGTCGTGGGGTCAGTGCGGGACGTATTGTGGGGGGGGGGGCCAGCGATTTGTGCGAGTGTGTACACTGTACACCTTCCTCTCCCCCCCCTTTGCTGTTGTTACCATTGGGGTGGCCCTGCATATATCAGTTGTGGCCAGGGCCGCCCTGGCTTTTTTTTATTTTTTATTTTTATGCAATGAAGAACGAACTAAAGGCCAGGAGGCAGGAAATTGTTCCCTCCAAGAAAAAAATAAAAACATGACAACAGAGACCTGCTTCTCCATTGTCCTAACCATGTATGCTCCTTCACTATAATATCATATCTTTTGGCACTGACTGAAATGCTTAGTGAAGGGCTTGTAGGAATAAACCTTGGTACAGGGTATTCGTACTAGAACATGTGCCACACATTTATTCCAGCTTTTCCATCCTACTGTTAAAATAACTATCCTAGTGGCACTAAACTCATCACGCATTCTACGACTGCGTCTGTCCTGCACCGATCACCTTAATTGCTACCGTGTTGCTGTCTACTCTCCCGACTCTCTCCGTTTTGGGATGGAGTAGCCATTTTTATATATGGTAAAAAAAAAAAAAAAAGGAATAAAGAATCCCCCGAGCTAGACCTTACAATGAGATCATATAGCCCCGCTAGGTAACAGGAGGGAGCTACCTCTCCCGGCACGGCAGTCCCGGGCGCGGCCCGAACTCGCGACCCGCTGGTCCCGAGCTCGATGCTCTACCTCTGAGCCACCGTGCCCCCATACATGGTTTAAGATAAACGGTAAAATCATTGATGATTCTAAGCGGTATTGTCAATGCTTCTGCTACAATAATCTGTTTTCTAACAACTGTTACTGCAAATCTTGAATGTCTATATATATTTGTCAGGAATAATGGATCAAGGTCAATATCACGGTGCTGACGTCAGAAACCATGACAAGAAATTGAACACAACCCACTGAACGGAGGGGTGGAGCCGAAGCAATTACCAGTGAACCATATCAATTCGTTTCTTTTGCATTAAGTCTTCACCCTCGTCTAACCAGATGCTCCTGTAGGCTAAAGTATAAATATCCTTCACTTATATTTCTTTTATAGTCGGAAATTCGTTCATAGCTTCATATTTATTTAAAATCTACGAGTAGCCCACTCCCAACTCGGTCTCTCTCGGATACGATATGCCCGCTACTCTCAGTGGGGAGCATTCTGATTGGTTGTTAGCAGTTCCACAGGGTCCAGGTCTAACGGTTGCATGAGCTGCTATCACAACTCTAACGAAGTTCCATGCGCAGAAGGGATATGCGCTAGACAACGCTAACATATTAGAGGTTCCAGGACGACACGATGAACGTCTATAGCTACATTAGTTCATTGGGAAGGGAAACTAACTTCGATTCGGGGTTCATTCAGGCGTAGTATCTCAAAGTCAACTTGAATCACCTGAAGTTGTAAAGGTTACAATGTTCACACACCACAAAGCCAGCAGAAGACAGGGCGTGTGTGCTGGGCATTCCCCAGGCCCTGTCTTCCCCCTTTCTATTAATCAGCCAACACCCCACTGACGGGCTCTCAGTTTGCCCGTGTCCCACAGTTTTGTGGGACAAATATCACCAAAAAAAAAAAAAAAAAAAAGTTACAATGTTATCACACGAAACGCAGAGGGGCTGGCTAGCAAGGTATCAGACACCAACCAGTTTCAACGGCACTTCACCCTCAGAAAGCAACAGTCCACCACCAAACACCGACCGGTGAATCCATTGCTCTCTCACTCAACGAGCGAGCCTGACATACGGGGTCAGCAGTTTCACTTCACCTTCTCGCCTCGTCTTTTTTTTGGCAATATGGCTGCTAAGTTTGAGGGCCAAGTGCAGTCGTTTCACGTACGAAAGGGGCAAGTCAGAATGAAATGAGAAACCTGTACTTTACACAGGTTTGATTCCCGGCATAGTGGTAATATACTGGATGATTTTTCCTACTTTACACAGGTTTGATTCCCGGCATAGTGGTAATATATTGGATGATTTTTCCTACTTTACACAGGTTTGATTCCCGGCATAGTGGTAATATATTGGATGATTTTTCCTACTTTACACAGGTTTGATTCCCGGCATAGTGGTAATATATTGGATGATTTTTCCTACTTTACACAGGTTTGATTCCCGGCATAGTGGTAATATATTGGATGATTTTTCCTACTTTACACAGGTTTGATTCCCGGCATAGTGGTAATATATTGGATGATTTTTCCTGTGTAAAGTAAAGGTTTCTCATTTCATTCTGACTTGCCGTAAGTGCTTGGGATAAATTAAAAGCATCTACTTGCCCGAGTCCCAGGGGGTTATCTCATCCTCTTCATGCCTACAGTGGGGGCGGAGGGGCGTTGGTTACAAGACTGTGACAATGTGAGGTAACTTTTACCTGGTCATGCTGTAGTGGTACGCTGCCTGGCTCTCACCTGAGAGTCCCGGGTTCGATTCCCGGCATAGTGGTAATATATTGGATGAATTATCCTGTGTAAAGTACAGGTTTCTCATTCCATGGATTTAGGTCGTTACACTCCACAGATACTATTCTTACAGACCTTACACAAACAGTTATTGATGGCATCAATTTAGCGACGCCACCACACAGAACACTCCTAGTTCCACCAGACATTAGCATAGCTTTTGATGCCATCCACCACCACAGCCTACAAACAAACTATGCAACACAAACATGGACAATAACACAAAACGATGGCTGACAAACTATATAGCAAGCAGATGTGCACATGTAACATTTGCTGGCCAGTCATCGAACATCAGAAACTTCACAAACGGCGTCCCTCAAGGATCTGTTTTGTCCCCTACACTCTTTAATCTATACATGCACGACACACCTACACCACACACACGACAAATACACATAGCTTCTTATGCAGACGACATATCATTAACATGTACACACCAAAACGCAAACACAGCCGCACACATCCTCCAACTTTACTTAACACACTTCACGAATGGTTCACCATAAACAGACTCAAAATAGCCCCAGCCAAATCTACAGTAACTCTTTTCACAAACTGGATAGCAGAACACAGTCACATTCCACACCTCACCATAAACAACACCCCCCTACCTCATACACACACACCCAAAACCCTTGGTGTAGCATACAATACATAAATTTCATTTAAACACAAACATTAACCTCTTATGGGTGGGCGACTTATCAATTATACGACCGTGTGGGGCGGCATATTTTCGGAAAAATAAAGTATCAAGGAATAAGCCTGAGAATGAATAAACTGACGAAAATGGATGGAGAATGAAGGTAAGAGGTGTTACTTAAATGGTAATACGTCTCTGCTGGCTGTAGCGGGAGGGGAGGAATGAGGGAGGAGAGTCGGCAGGCAGCTGTCACCAGGAGCGCCTGGGGCGAGGCTAGTGCACTCCACTCATTTTCCTCACCACTGAACACTAAATTTGTCATCTATGCATTCTTTACACCATTCAGAGTCTTCAAAATCTTATGTATGTGTTTTCTATTTTACATGAACACTTATAATAACAAAACTTACGAAGGTATATTTTACTTGAACACTTATACCAATACAACTTGTTTTTGTATATTCTATTTTACATGTTTCAAGGCTTTATCATCCAGTTTCACAACGGCAGAAAATGGTCCGACGTTATATAACGACGCCTGCCTCCTCATGCATTGGCATTAAGTAACGTCGCCCGCCTGTTAGGGGTTAAAAGTAAATTAACATCAAGACTCAATGCCCCAAGGCCACTTGCCCATACAACATTCGGAAACAACAAGGAAACCACCACCACCACTGCATACAAACAATATATACGTTCAGTGGTGAACTATGCAAGCCCTGCTTGGGCTTCTAACTTCGCTGAAATACACTACAACACCCTACAGACCATACAGAACAAGGCCCTAAAAATAATCACAGGCAGCACAGCTACTACACCTACAGACCACCTACACCAAGAAAACAAGTCTTCAAAGTCAAGGATCATCTAGACATAAGCGGCACACAAATTCTTGCTGCAGCCTCCACAAACCCACACCATCCACTACACTACATGGCAGCACATCCACACACACCAAGGAACATCAAAACAACATCCAGTACATGATATCATACACAAATACTGTCATCTCTCCCCCCTGCCCGCCTCAAACCAGCTTCCAGAAGCATATCCATACTCAGATCACTCGCCGTTCCATTCAGTCACTTAAAGACAATACACAGGTGCATGCACGGCCTCCTGATACCCACCCTTCTGAATCCTACCTCGCTCATAAGGACAGGGTCAACCTGGCCAGGCTGAGATATGGGCATCATCCAGGCCTCTTCAGTTATCAGAAGGGACTGGATGACTCTGTTGCGATGCCTGTCCACCCCATACTATTAAGCACATTATGGAAGACTGCACTGCACACAATCGCCTGCACAACATAACATACACTCCCTAATAGGGCTGTTCGGCCAGACTGCCCATGGAACAACAACTACTGCTACTACTATGCGTGTTTATAATTATACAATTTTTTTTTTTTATTATATGAAGCTTATGAAAATAATAATAAGGTAAAAGAGATAAGTAATACGCAGCATGGAAAATAAAAGAAAATAAAAAAAATGGAAGACTAGTAATGTACAGCATGGGGAAAAAAAATGGAAGTGGTAAACAGGCTCTCAAGCTGAAGAGAATACGAACCTTACTGTCACTGATCGACGGTCGTGAAAGCTTGGCAATTCCTTACCAATAATAATGGACGCATTTTCTAAAATACTATTTCCATGTGACTATAAAAGGCATATGGGGAATGCCTGATTCCGATGGGTTTAATGAAGGCATCTTCTAAGTCTTCCAGTCTAAAAAGTCTCTGAAGATAACAGGAATACTCGTAAATTGCAAAAGACGTTCTCTAGTTTTTAATAGATTAAAGGAGTGCAGTGTGTCGGAGTTTACAAAGAGTGTAGGTACAGAAAAGGATATTATTGTAAGCTAGAAATAACTTAAGAACAGTAACTTACTGTGATAATATGTAGGCTACACACGATCACTGATTGCTGTGATATCCAGGGCTAAGCTGCTGTCCTCACAGTGCACCATCACACACCAGCGCTGCCGTAAATTGTCAGCGGATTTGACGTCATTTTCCCACACGTTTTCGTTTAGTGGCAAAGATGATAGAAAACGTGATGTTGGTACAACTCAAATTATATATGTTAGATATGATAATTGCAAAAATAGGTATAAATAACGAATTAAATTATATCCTGACTGATGTGCACGGAAGTTAAATGGTTAATGTGCCAAAATAAATCTTCAGTACCTGCTGAAAAGTAATGAAACAGAGGACAAATTAATCTATCCACACCCAACAAATAATTTAAAGAAACTAAGTAACTAGTACATTCATTAGTATATATCTGCAGATAAAAGTATATATACACGTAACCAACAACAAATAGACTACATCAGTTTATCAGTTTATGGTCATGATGGGCATCAATCTATGCGAAACTCGTTTGCAGTTCATCTACGCACGACTTACTGTGAAAATTGTTTCAGCTATTCTTGAACACTTTTAAGTAAGTAGTACTTCGTGTTTGGCACTGGCTTGTGAATAATTTGCCAAGTAATGAAGTAATAATATACTGCCAGCCAAGTGCAGGTAGTCAATGGTCCACGGCGTGCCTTGTTATAAATAAGTGTATTATGCGTAAACGGTACATTTTCAGTGACAGCTATGATAAATATAAATATCAATGGATGTTAATGCCTTCTAACCATGTTAAAATATCCTTTATAGCACCAAAATAGCATAAATGGGCAGTGTGGAAGGACGTCTATCTCTTCCACGTCTAGGTCCGTCGCTCATTTGTTTTTCCACAATCGTAGACTATTTCCACGAAATGGCAACCCTTGTGGCAACGAGCATTAGGATTCCCGTAAATCCTCCTGGTTCTCACGTCTTTTTCCCATGAGTTCTCGTTTAGTGGCCAGGATGAGAGAAAACGTGATGTTTGTACAACTACTGTAAAATTATATATATTAGATATGATTTTTGCAGGAGTATATGTGGTAAACATATCTTAATTTATGTGCACGATAGTTAGGTTGTTAATATGCCAAAATAAATTTTTATTACATGCTGAAAAATATTGAAACAAGAGACATTCATATACAACAGATTATAAAGAGAAACTAACCACATAACTATTACATTCATTAGTCCATCACTGTGCGATGCAAGAATATACACAGGCTACCAATATCAGTCACATATTTGCAACAGTTCATCCACAGTCAGTAATGATACAGCTGTTTTGGCATCCCTATTATAAATCATAAATAGTCCGTGAAGTCATTACTGGCCATCATACTATGCCAAACTCGTTTGCAGTTGAAGTATACATGATTTACTGAAAAATAATTTTGCTGTCCCTGAAAATTTTAAAGTATGACTGCAAACATTTATCATTTGCCTTGTAAATAATTTGCTAAATAATATATTTGCAACGATACTGCCGGCCGGGTGCAGGTGGACAAAGGTATATGTATTCTTCCTTGTTTTAAATGAGTGTAATATGCACAAACGATACATTTTCAATCACTTAACCATGATAGATATAAATAACAATATATTATTACGTCCCTGTCCCACACTGCCACAGGCTCGAACAGCAGTAGTTCAGTATGGGAAGGACGTTGCTCAGGGAGTTCTTCCTAGATGCAGCCTTTCAGTGTACAACAACACAGCAGCACAGGCATTGTAAATAAACACTGGCTTCTTAAGTTCACTGCCTTTATTTTCCAGATAATTACACTTAATGTTTGCCAACTAACTACACTTCACTCTTTTCGCAAATACCGAAGATATACAAACTTCACTAACTTACTGGCACTGCACAGATACTGAACTACACTCAGATTGAACTGAAAACTAACTGAAACTGCTCTAGTCTCTTCCCCATCCTTATATAAGCTTGCATAATACTTGGACCTTTGAGTACGTTCTCAACAGGCAACGGTCGCCAACTCGGTGACATCCAAAACATTCCAGAGTTTACTTACACTGCATAAACTCTAAATTCTTTAGCATAGAAACTGAGATACTCCTACTTAATTTAACAAATAATCACATAAGTAAAACATTATAGAGAAAAAAGAGCACAACAATTAATGTACAACTTACAGCAGGCTAACTGGCAACTCTGACTCGCAAGTGAACTATGATAATCATCGGGAAGTCTCCAGCACAATGTAACTAGCAAATCCCGCTTCTCAGCAATATGTTAATGCCCTCTAACCATGTTAAAATATCATTTATAGCACAAAAACAGCATAAATGGGTAGCGAGGACATTTTCCACAATGGTGTGGAACAGAGGTGGGCACTGCAAACGAAAATTCACTTCCGCAACTCAAATCCGCATACTAAAAAAGTGCCATCCACAACTGCATCTCCACAGAATTTAAATTAGCAGTTCTGCAAATGCAAAAATGCAAATGCGAACCATTTTTATCACTTTCTTTTCCCTGGCATCAGCTTCATTTTATTCTCTATACCATTAGAGGATTATTAACCGTCCCCACCCAGGAGGGGCTTGGGGACAGGTATTGTTTTCACTCCGTTTGTTTGTTTCTTTGTCTGTTAGTCTGTCTGTCTGTTAACAACTTTAACCCGCCGAGCCCCACCGACGTACGATGCACGTCGCTACTTTTTTCCGTGGACAGACCCACTGACGTGCATCATACGTCACTCAATTGCAACACCCATCGTGTGCACATTTTTCAATATTCGCGGGTGATTTTTGGTAGGCATATGTGGGAGACCTTCCTATACCTGCTGTCAAGCGGAGATACTGCCTGGCCCCACTTAACCCCCCCTCCCCCCCACACAGGGCAATTCACCTGTTGGTATAGTAACCTGACCAGTAAAGATATGTTGCCCCACGGTCTCTCCAATGAAGAAATTCCCGGTGAAAGTGATTCCTGAGGTGGAGGACAAAGAAACAAAGAAGCTAGAGGTAGAAACAAACAGAAGTGATGAGGTGGTAATGTCGTAAAGGAAGATGCCATATACTGGGGTTTTGGGTGAGTGAACAATGCTTTTATTGCCTATATTATTGTGTGAAACCCAATATAGACTTGTACTACACATAAATTCGTACCAAATAGATAAATAAATACGTAATTTAAAGTGGCTTGAATTCGTTAACCCTTCCATAGTTCGTTTTCTTTAGCCAGGTATCCTGAAAAAGAAGGAAAACTTAAGGGTGAATAACACCTGTATCAACATTTTTATGCTCAGGAGGGCGATTTCTCTATGAGTGTTCGATGTTTCTCACCAAAAGCGGAGATTTGAGCAAAAAAAAAAAAAAAAATAAGTTAAAAATTGGTCGGGTTCTGAGGGTGTTTCATAAAAAATCTGTCGGGACTAGGTGAGTTAAGTGAAAACTGCTTGTACAATTTTGACTAAAATTACAGGGATGATGAGCTATGACCTTCTGATCACCTGGTTAAATTTTGGGCCAAATTGGGCCAAGGCCCAGACTGTAGGCCGATAAAAAAAAAAAAAAAAAAGTGTTTTCGCCATAACTCCTTTCAAATTCGTCATATCGACATAAAAGAAAAACCTAAAGGTGCATTTTTCAAATCTGCATCCTATCAAATGCCTCATTACATCAGATGGTTCACCCCTCAGTCAACAGTACAGGGGTCAAAGTCAGGTGGGTTAGGCCTAAAATTTCAAATGGGCATAAAATCGTCAA
>JAGKTI010022051.1:0-15447 GCA_018397915.1 Birgus latro | reverse complement strand
TGTGTGTGTGTGTGTGTGTGTGTGTGTGTGTGTGTGTGTGTGGAAGCAGTTCTCGCCCGTGAAGCGTTTAGTTCAGCAGCTTCCTCATTCTTCTCTATCTACCTTTGTTTTTCACTTATCCAGTGGCGTTACATTATCAACAAACTGGCATAATTTAACGACATTCTATTCTTGAAAGTCACCCCTCAGGGTGGTATTCAGTCCTATGTCAAAAGCACTCTGGCTGTCTTCGACAAACATAGAGCTTTAAATATATATATGAATCATTTGTGGAACATTAAGTTTTGGTAATGTCACAATATCCGGAAATTCTTGCTGAGTATGGAGAGACAACCGAGAAAATGGCTAAGTGATCCAGTTGAAGCAATCATATATGTTTAGAATTAACCATTAAAGTGTATTTACACTGAAACAGCAACCCTAACAAGATAAAAATTGCATGCAAAATCTCCTGAACTTGCCCAGAACAGAAGACGACCAGGAAGGAATGTCTGGTAGTGTTGCGCAATCAATATCACCTCAGAGTATTATCGCCGTGTGACGCAGCCCCTCTCCCCCCCCCCCTCCACACACACACACAGCCTTGGAATCGGAAGAGGGGTTTATTAAGTTCACGTGAAAGCTGTGGAAGAAACTTTATTATTTTCACGTGAAAGTTGTGGAAGAGAGCAGTTCACTAGTTCCACGTGAAAGTTGGTGAAGAAATCTTCACGTGCAAGTTGTGGAAGAGATTAGTTTTATTAATTTCACGTGAAGTTGTGTAAGATAGTGATTATCTTTTCATGTGCAAGTTCAGGGTTATCATTATTTTCACGTGGAAGTTGTTTAAGAAACTGATTATTTTTCACGTTCAAGTTGTGATAGAGAACTCCGATTATCTTTAGGTGGTTAACGTAAAATGGAGAGGTTATAAAGCTGTGAAAGCAAGCAGGTATTATTATCACGTGGAAGCTGTGTTCTACTGCTATGGCACGGATGAAATGACTTTTGACCGGGATAGATCAGTATATATATGTTTAGCATACTGCATTTTTTCACCTTATTGTGTTTACAGTTTGGGCTTTTCTTGTTTTCCATCATAACTAGAAAGACGGAGACATCACACAAAGTAGGTCAGGGAAGCAAGAAAGGGAACGATGAATTATCACTAAGTTGACTAAAGCGAAAAAAAAAAATACTGGAAGGTAAAAGAAAGAGCACTAAAAGGAGTAGAGATGGAATAAAGGAGAGAGCTGAAGCAAAACTGAGAGAATGAGAAAAGGGGAAAGAGAGAGAGAGAAAAAAAAGAGAGAACGAAGGAGAGCAGAGTGAAATACAAAGATAAAAGTCCATCAGCACCAAGCCAAATGTGAGAGGAAAGAACAACAACAACAACAACAAAAATAAGGGTACAGGAACAAAGCACACACACACACACACACACACACACATAGGACGCCGAACCTTGAGTGTTGTTGTTCTAGACCTACGCTCTTGCAACTCAGGTGTTCATTGATCTTAAACTTCATCTCGTCTGAAACCAGGTCACTGTGCCCAGTACTTAAACACACGACAAGAAAAGGAAGAGGACTCCATTAAGCAAGGTCGTTATCCCAGTGTGTTCGTATCAAGAAGAAGAGACTGTTTAAAGAATCAAAACAAGGGAGGGGGGGAAAACCTCAATTTTTAATCTTACCACCACTCCGAATCCTTTCCGATGCCCACCACAACTATGTTGGACCACCCCTCCCTCCATCACCTACCAGGCTCCCAACAATCAATCGTTCCGTGGGCCCAGTCTGGAATGTCCCTGGCTGTGGTGATGGTGGCGCTGACGGTGCTGCTGCTGAGTTGCTGTGGCGCTGCTGCCCTCATCCTGGCGGCATGCTGCAGCAGCAGACGGAGGGATGCCGTGGGAGAGAGCAGCGATTCAAGATGGCTGCCTGGAGTGGGGATCATAGACTACGTGCCTGTTTCTAATAGGTGAGTGTATTTTTAAATTTTCAACCCTCAGCACTTGACATTCTCGGAGGATATTTTGAAACAGACATACCATACTCAGACTACTGATCCAGCTTTACCTATTACCATAGGGTAGGCCTATACTTTCCTGCCCCAGCTTTTCTGTCTTCCACGCATTCCTTTACACACCACGCCCGTTTTGTTACTCCCACTCCCTCTCTTTGACCTTTTCATGATCTGGTGCAGGTCACACAATCGACGAGCCCCATTTATATCATGCCTTTTCATTCCCCACTACCTTTAATGTAATCAGTTTACCTATTTCTTTTATATTATTCTTTGTGTATATTCATTTTTAATATCAAATTCCATAATGTATTAACTTTATCTTTTAGACTACTGTTTTATTCCAAACTTTAATCGTATAGCGTATTTTCATTTGTTTTTATTCTTACCATCTGTAATGTGTTTTGATTGGTATTTTATTCTATTCTTTGTTTATTTTCATTCGTGCCTCGTTTGCATCGTCCATAATATTCTTCTCCCATGCATTAGGTCCTCGGTGCGGGTGTCCCTGGTTCTGTCAGAGGGGAGCCCCGACCTGGAGGGGGCCCAAGAGCTCTCTTCCTCCACCGCCGCCCCTCATGACGCTCTCCTGTCCCTCAGCGTCGTGTCTTCTCATCCTTCCTCTCAACCCCCGTCACCAGCATCCTCCCAGCACAGCACCAGAAGTCTTATCGAGGAGGTGGACGGAATCGCAGGGGGCGCTGACTTGTCTCCTGTGTCTGAAGCCACATTGGATAGTTTTGTGATGTTTACAATGAATATCCCCATAGATGGTATTAGTTCAGCACCTGCTTCCCTTGCAATGCCAAATAATTTGTTGACCAGAAGTCTTGGAAAGGAGGGGGAAAGACTTAAAGAAGGCACTAGTTCGTCCCATATGTCTCAAGGGACATTGGATAGCTTTGTGATGACATCAGTGAACGGCACCATTGATAATAGTGATGCAATACCTACTTCCCTTGCAATATCCAATAACTTGTTGACCAGAAGTTCAGGGGAGGAGGCCGAAGTAATTACAGAAGGTGCTGGTTCATCTGTGACATCGAGCAATTTCATGATGTCCACAGTGATTAGATCCACAGATGACACTAATTCGACACCTGCTTCCCCCGTAACGTCCAGCAGTTTCTCAACCTCAACGACAGTTACTTCATTAGACGACATTGATCTGACTCCCGTTTCCCCTGTGTCATCAAGCAGTTTTCTTACTTCGATGACAAATACTCCAACAGATGACACTTCCTTAATATCCATATCCCCTGTGATGTCAGCTGATTTACCTGCATCGAGTGTGAGTACCCTTACAAGTGACATTAGTACAATTCTTACCAGTGACACTAATAAAGTTCCCTTGATCTCGACAACAAATGCATCAGTAAGTAACATTAATTTCTTCCACTTAACCCCCAATTCGCCTACAGCATCGAATACCGTCTTGATGTCGATGTTAAATAGCTCTAAAGTTGAGCCTGGCTTACCTTGTTCGACACCAGATTCCTCAGCGATGTCGATGGTGAATACCTCAGAAGACAACACCGATTCGACATTCATTTCACCAGCGACATCAACTGTCACACTGGCATCAATTACACATATTCCCACAGACGATTCTTCTTCGACATCTGTTTCTTCAGTGACATCCTTTAACACAGTGGAAGATTACAAGGATCCATCATTGCCTAGTCTTTATCAGCAGCCCTCAGAATCATCAGAGCGATTATCAGTGACCCTCTCACCATCCTCCTTTACATTAGCGACGATTTCAGCGAGTGACAAGACTTCCCTTTGTAGTAAGACAAGGGATTTCAATGATTCTCCTTTGGCCAACCTTCAGCTGCAGCCTTCAGTATCACCAGTCTATCTATCAACAACAGTCACACCATCCCCATCTCCGCCGATGATGGTTCTAGCGAGTGACCAGCCTTCTTCTTCCGATTCTTCATCACCAGCTCACTCAGCACTCTCAGGGTCAGTAGTGCTGGTAGAATCATCATCATCATCACCCAAATCAAGCCCACCACCACCGCCCAAACTAAACCCATCACCACCAAGAGCATCACCATCACAGTCATTGCCAGCACGGTCATCACCACCGATGATCAAATCAAAATTTCCATCACCAAATTCATCACGAAAATCACCAACACAGTCATCGTCATCGCAGTCATCGTCACTACCTCAAATAAAACCAAATTCATCGGAATCTAAATCTTCACCGTCACTAGCATCACAACCACCACTTAAGTCACCACCACAGTCATTACCACCACCGTCACAACTACCACCACAGTCATCACTACCACAGCTATCACTTTCATCACCAAATTCTTCATCATCATCACAGTCACCACCACCAGCACCACCACCACCAGTACAAGTGTCATCACTATCAGCATCCAAACCTTCATCATCAGTACTACTTCCATCACCACCAAAGATATCACGATTACCATCAGCGCCACCACCAGCATCACCACCTCCATCGCTGCTGTCCAGAATGCTTACTAAAAAGTCATGTGTTCTCTCCTCTAATAAGGACGACAATAAAATAGATTCATGGACAAAATCGCCTCTAAAGCAAAGAAGGAAAGTTTGAGAGCCGAGTAGATTTGTTAACATGCATTTTTGGTAATAACAAAGGTGTTTAATACGAAAATTGTTTGGTAATAATAAAGGTGTTTAATATATGAAAACTGTTTATATACCTCAAAAGAGATGGTATGGTAATGTGGAGAGAATGGATGTCAATAGAATAGTGAATGGGATGCGTTAGAGAGAATCTGAAGGTGGGAGGAGGCGTGGTAGACAAAGAATAGTGATTTAACAAATGAGTATGTGAGAAAGCGTGGTATGGAGGTTGATGAGGCTAAGAAACTGGCCGTGAATCGAGCTGGTTGGAAGACTAATGCAAGCAGTACTGTATATGACAACGGTTCTTAGGGTTTTCTGGGTCGCGGCCGTCGTAACCTTGGTCCATATATCCATGCCTCCCTCCCCCTTCTTCCTGCCATCATCAGACTCTCAAAAACTTCTTCCTGAATTAATCTTATTATTACTGATGCCGCAGTTTCAAATGGACATTAACCCAGTTGAATACAGACTAAATTAGCCCTTGTGCAATCCACTGTCATCTTTTCAGGGGGAAAGAGGGCAGGTGAGGGACGTTTACGAGTATATGACCTGCTATTGGACCCAGATTTGGTGCCACCGTGGGATGGCCTCCCTCTTTTTCACATACCTATTTCAAAGAGTAAACATAATAATCTTGTTTTGGTTTTAATTAATTTGTAGCTAAAACAAGTACATCTCATTCAAAAAGGAAAAATAATAATCCTATATTGGGTTTAGTTAATTTGTAAACAAAACAAGTACACGTAAGCAGCCACGTACCATTACAGCAGTGACACTGATGTTTTGTTGCTGATTTTGAATATGAAGCTGCATATTAAAGAGGACCATCCAGACCACGATAGTATTCATTTTCTTTTTTTCTAGTGTTTTTTCATGATAGCCAGCAACGCAGAAAGTGTCTCCAAAGAGATAATTGTTTATGGACACCTTTGGATCACACACACACACACACACACACACACACACACACTTACTTAGGTCACTGTTTTTCCTCTTGGTCGTCGCTCCCCAAACTAACCACTGGTGTATGACAAAAGTTTGGCATCCATGTTTTTTCCAGTGACGTGATAGTCGTCGGATTTGTTCTTTGATTATTTGTTATATGAAGCGTGTAAGTGTAGATGTTTATGCCTGTGAGGTGGAGTCGGGATTCCGTTGGTTTGAATGATGAGTAAATGAGGATGTAGCCCATTTAAATGGGCAGATTTTTTTTTTTTTTTTTCTTCTTGCAGCAGATATGCCTTATTTTCTGGAGCATACCCCATCTCATCAAAAGGTGGGAAGAAAAGTCTGGACTATGATGATGAGGGTGATGATGATTCTCTCTGAGAGAGAGAGATGATGATGATGATGATTCTCTCTGAGAGAGAGAGAGGGGGGGGTTATAGTGCGTTTCTTATCATCTGACAAGAATCTTTAATTCTTTATCAACTGATGACCAAGTGTTGCTAGATTCAGTGGTAAATTTGACTAGCACAAGGAGGCTTACATTCCTACCTCACTGAATTGAATGGATCACAACATTTTAATTGTGGAAGTGGCTTAGTTCCGTCAGATAAAAAAAAAAAAAAAAAAGACTATAATAAGCCCCGTAAGCTGACGAGAATACGAGCCTAAGGTCAGTACTCCAGTCAATTTAGGATGATTCTTAGCACCTCCTCCCTAGTGTTTTATATGAGGTGTTGCTTCTTCCTACTCTTTTGTATGTTATCTATGTCTGCGTAATATCGATACAGTAAGCATAGACAACTTGCATGAGAATATTTAAGACTGGCAATTTTTCCGAAGGAATGCAGGATGGTCTCCACACAGCAACAGTACACAAACATACGTCTGTGCAGATTGTTATGATGATTAATGAGCATACAAGAACATAGGATCCCCTAATTTGTGTGTTTGTATTGGTTGATCTTTGTCCCCATAAATCCCTCTTTAAAAATATAATAATGAAAAGGTATCTGAGGATATTTGCTCAAGGGATATTTGTACCAAGTTTTGAGCGTACTGGTATATAAAAAATGCAACGGTACCCAGCTGACAAGTGTTTGGAGGAAAGAAAGAAAGAAAGGAACTACGCAAATAGAGGAGGTCTTCATTGTAGTGTGAAGACTTAACTAATGTAATAAACAGAGATACAAGGTCGTAAGGAAGAGGTGCTAGTAAGCTTCCAAGACAATAATAATCTAACCTCAGAAACTAACTAGATTTAAGAAACTATCTCAATGTATCCCAAAAAGACGGGATGACAGACTTATTATACTCTAGGCGCCACCAGATGATATTACTCAATACCCCTGAAACTTCGAGGAACGACTTAGGCTACTTGTTAAGGCGATTTTGCTTTATTTACCCCTCAACCATAGAGGACGCCTTATGTTATCTCTGACTAAATCAAAACAAATATACTTGTAACTGGGAATCCTCTCAGTGTCTGAGGGCTTAGTAACTCGATATCTGAGTGTTCAGAAAAACCATTATCTTCCATTTGGAGGATAGAGAAGGAACTGAGGGGCGTTTGTACTGTACAAGTTGGTGGTGGAGCCGCCCATTTATTATAGCGGCACCACCTCATCATAGCGAAGGGGTTAAATGTCGAAGGTCGACTTATCTCACTGCTTCTGGCACTGATCAAGTGTGTCCAACTGCCTGAGGAGCATGACTGGGCGAGCAGGGGGTGTGGCAGAGTGTGATGGTGACTCACATGGAAAGGTGCTGGAGTGCTCTGTCATCACACAGCAGCCAGCAGAGTCCGTGTAAGTCATATGTACCCGCACACTCCCTGTTGTATGCACTAGCCCCTTGTAAGATGGGTCTGCCTTTAGCTTCATCCCCACAAGAGGCGTCCCCTGCAAGCACGGGAGCCGCGCAGTGTGCCCGCCCTTCCAAATCACACCTATGCCCCACATCTACGCCACTTGCATCCAAGGTGAGCAGTCCACAGACACGGAAGCCACCACACCCCAGGGGAGGAAGGCCGGATGGTGCAGGAGTGTGACCACATCCCACCTCTCTTTGACTACCCGCATGCACCCTCCACCCTCGGCCAGGCTGCGTACAAGAGCTGGGAGGTACAGAAACCTACCAGTGGACTCAACATTAATTACTTCCGTTGCAACACTCTTCCCAGCAGCCACCAAATTCTCTGTGAAAGATAATTTTGGGATGCTCTCCTTGTCCCACACCACCACCAACTTCCCACCCCTTTCTCTTACCAGCTGCTGTCCATAAAATAACTGGGAGAGCAATTGACAGCCATCTTTCGTGCCATGGGTGGTGTCGTCGTAGCAGTGTCGACACCCACACTTGAGCAGCATTACCGTCATGGATGTAGATGGTAGGGTAGTGCCCAGGTGATCTGCAATATCAGTCACCAGGTCACGTCGCTCTGTGCACACTACCACAGCCACCACCGGCCGTGTTTTATTTTCACTCACTCTTCTCCCAAACCTTTTTTGTGGCATAAATATTAATTCTACTGTCGATGCACTCTTTTGACTGAAATATTCAAAGTTTAAGTGAATGGGGCTGTGTGAATCTGAAAGGATCATTGTTTTTACTGTGAGAAAGATTTCCCTGGGGAAGAGGCTGGTCGACCAAGGGCATGGACGAGGAGGCATGTTCATAAACAGGACAGTTGTTGCCGACATCGCTGGAAAACCTAAAGCATATGACATCTGAGACAACAGCTGTCCCACCTTGAACCACTAGGGTGTGCGTGACATCCCACTCGGCCAAGGCTTCCATAGTAGTATACTGGATGCATATCCAGCAGCGGCAGTAAGCAGTAGGTGAGAGTGAAAGTAACCATTACGGTGCGTGACACATACACCTGTCACGTAGCAGTGGTGGTGCCGTGCAGGCCTACAACACTGGCATTGTCTGCAGTGCCAGGCATCAGGGGGCACAGGGAGGCAGCACAACTTGCACCATTTCCATGTCACTGCAACCTTGTCCTCCGGCCTTACCTCACCAGGATCCTTTACCTGCAGAACCAAATTCAAGCCCAAGCCAACCACTTGAGTCAAAATGTACATAATGTCTGGAACAAGAATGACCATTGTCGCCAGTACCTCTACTTCCAGGAGAAACAGCAAGACTGGAACCGTGAAAGCCAGGCATCCTATCGTAGCTGCGTGTACACATATATAAAGGGCGAGGAGGGTCAGATTGTCGCTTAAGGCACCTGCTTAAGATCCTACGTTTTTCCAGAACTCTTCACTTTTATATGCCAAGAATGATTCACGGGCAATTATGCTGGAAATCAGTGCAATAAAAAAGATACGCCAAAGGGAGAGACAAACCTGACGACATGTAGTCTTGTTACTCTTTAGCTGAGCTGGCAGAACTACTACCCCTGGCAGTTATACTTCTGTCTTGCTCACTCCACCCTTTGTGGATGAAACCGTGGCAAGATGAGGGACTGTATTTGAGGATCTGAGGACTTCCTCTTCGAAACCCTTAGTTCCAAAAATTTTCTGAGGTTCAACTGACTGAGGGTTCTCAAGAGATGGAGCAGAATTTAAATTTGAGCATCTGAGGGACTCAGTTTTGGATCTCTCAGTTTCAAAGTTTTTGTGGGGTTCAACTGGCTGAGGGCTGTCTTGAGATGGATCACCTTTCTCCAAAAGGGGTGTATCACCTTCATGCTTCCCCTGCGGAACATCAGCCACTAATTTTTCACTGTTTAAATCAGGCCTAAGTCCCCAGTAAGGGGCAATAAATTTGTCATTAGGTAAATTAGCACCATGTTCTGTCGTGGCTATACTTTATGTTTTGATTATTGTTAGAGTTGCTTCTGTTGTTATTTTTCCTGTTCCACTTATTGTTGGAGGTGTTGGTATCAGTGACTGGGTTGACGTCCCTGGAGGTGTACCAGCTCCTACATTCTTCAGTTAGAATATTTCATCCTGGCGTTGTTGATGATCATTATCCACACGGTTCTTATCTTCGTGTTACACACGGACGGGAGTGCGAGCCCATACCTAATACTTGATGGGTTTGCGGGCCAAAACATCACACTCGATGGGTTTATGGGTCAAAACCTCATATTCGACAGAGCAAGTGGCAGGCTGAGGTGGGGTCCTTGACTCCGTGACTGCCACAGTCTTTTTTCCTATAGTCCGTTCTTCGACCTACAACTTTAACTGTACCTGCCTAGTTGCCGGTACGGAGACTTGGTATGGTGGCTAGAAGGTATAAGTCATATACCGGGTTCCATCAGCTTCTGTCCACCAGTTCCAACTCTCGCCTTCCCTCTCGCCTCGTGTTGGACAGGCACAGGGAGTATAACACTTGTCGAAACACCTTGATAGCCCGAATAACCTGAAAACTTTTGAAAGCTTGCCCGTCGTTCTTACATTGACCAAAAGATGGGTTGGCTAAGGACCCTCGTGCACCTTTGCTGTTACACTTTTTATCACTAACTTAATTTCATCCATTTTTTTTTTTTTTTGACTGGGCTAAGGTGCACTATCAAAAATCTAATAGGCCTTTGTAATTATTGTGATCAATGAGATTAATGAATAAGAGTTGTAAGTTGGAGACAACCTAGAATGGTGATGGTTGTGATGGTGGTGCCGATGATTTTTTACAGTGATGGTGATAATTATGGTAGCAGTGATGGCAGTGGTGGTGATGGTAGTGGTGGCGATGACAGTGGCCGTTGTGGTGGTGACGGTAATTATGGTGATGGTGGTAGTGATGGTGGAGGTGATGGCAATGATGATGATGACTGGCGGCGATGGCATGTGGAGGTGATGGCAGTGATGGAGGTAAAGGCAATACTGGTAATGGTGATGGTAGTGGTGGTGATACTAGTAGTTGTGATGACAGCAGTGGTGGCGATCGTAGCGGTGGTGATGATAACAGAGGTGATGATAATACTGGCGATGACAGTGGTGATGATGATAATGATGATGATGACAGTGGCAGTGGTAGTGATGACTGAAAGAGGTGAGGGCAACGATGGCAATGACGGGGGTGGTAGTGACGGTAGTGGTGATGATGGTAGTGGTGGTGATGATTAGTGTTGGCAATGGTAGTGCTGGTGATGATAGTAATGATGGTGGTATTGATGATGGTTGTGACAGAGGTGATTGCAGTGGCGGTGATGATAATTTGATTGGATGATGGCACTCATGATGGCAATGGTGATGGTAATAGTGATCGCAGTGGTGGTGATGACAGTGATAATGGTGGTTTTGGTGATGATGGTAGTGGTGGTGGTAATATTATTGATGACGGTGGTCGTTGTGTTATCAATAGTTGTGGTGATGGCTGTAATATTGATGGTGGTGGTGGTGGTGGTGGTATACTGGTGGTAGTGGTGATGATAATAGTGGTGATGACGGTGATTGTGGTGATGATTGATGGATAATCATCTCCCGTGGTAGGGTGACACGATTAGGATAACGTCATTGTGAATGCATTTCTTTTTGACCTTGAAAAGCTCATTTAGACTCTCTCGGTGTATGTTTTAGTAATAAGGTTTATGATATCACCTGGTAAAAAATACATCACCATTAATGAACTTCTTTGTTTTTGTACCTAAAGGAGAAATTGACATCATGGTTAGCTATCCATTAGCAAGCCAAAAAGTACATAGTCTTTACGGTTAACGAATGCAAAACAAGACCAGTTTTAAAAATTTAAGCCATTTAAAGTTATGATAAAGTTATAAATTATTAATCAAAATAAGGGTATTTAAAGAACCGAAAACTCCAAAGGGCGGGCAACTCTGTCATCAGCTGATTATCGTCAACATAACCGGTGTTACGACATCAATGTGAAGATGAACGCCCGTGTACTAAGAAATTAAGTTATATTAGTTTGTGTGGCCGTTATTATCTTTGTGAATATTAGTCCATGAAGTTCTAAATAAGGGAATCTTGTGAGAAAGTCTGGCAGATTTATAAAAGGTAAGTATTACAAAGCGTTTTTTTACCGTTTGTCGTGAATACCTCCAAGGAAACATGCAGCCGTGTATTAATAGAATCAAACACGAGTGTATGTGTAATGCGAATAAGAATCTTGGAAAAAAAAAGAAAAAACTGGCAGGGATCCAAGTTCTTCCAGTCAGTAGGAAAGAGGAGAGGCTTGTTTTTCTTAGTGGAATGTCGGGGGGGAAAGCGAGGACTGGTTTCTCTGCCTTTCACAGTTCTAGACCCAGTGACTACCTCGTGACTTGAATGATGTGCTGAAAGTGCTAATGTGGGTGATTATTTGTCTAGTTGCAGATTGCTGTTGTGAACTATATTGCATTTGTTGTAGCCATGGTATGATGCATGATGACTAGTCTTTGCCTCTCACAGTAGCTCCAGACTCAATGACTAGCTCTTCATTTGACAGGTGTGGTTTAACTGCTTGTTTGTGGTATTGCATGGTGCTTTTGTGAACTGTATTGCATTTACTGCACAGTGTGGCAGTTATACACTGGTTAAGGTAGTAGCAAAAGATTTTTGTATGGTTCGGTACATACTGTAGTGCAGAGTGTTTTAACGATGGTGCAGTGAAATTGGAGGTTCAATTTGAGTGATAACCAAGGAGATTCATACCTAGCATGTAATGAAGACTCTTGAATTTCATGCAGTCATGACCTAGATACTACTCAAGTTGTCATAGGGACTTAGTTCTTTCAGGTAAAAAGAGTTCACCTCTTGGTACAAGCAGAAGGTAACAAAGTTGCCTCGTGACCTTCAGTTGGTCATGCACCTGTGAGTCTATGTGGCTGTCAGATGATCACCAAGCAAAGAGTCTTTGTGCTGACTTTGGCCACCAGATCTTTCTACTGCTTTTGAGGCACCGTCGAGGATCCTACATGTGGTAGCACAATGCACTCTTTGTGGAGCAGATGAGGTGTCCACCAGTGAGCCAAGCCTCCTCATATTTTTCTGTACTTCGCTGTGAGGGACCGTGGCCCTGTCCTGGTGAGGCCATGTCAACTATGAGAGGGCAGGCACTGAATATCTGAACAGCATACTGTACTGTACTGTACCTGTAGGATAGCCCCACAAAAGTAGTTGCTTTCCCATTGTCACTGGGTTCACACATCTGCTTGTGATTGCTTCCCTCTCTCTCTCTCTCTCTCTCTCTTTCTCTCTGTATATATACCAGTATATAGTGGCCAGTAGGTCTACAGTTTTGAGGATCAAAATTATTGTATGTTGTCATACAGTACAAGTAGGCCACATGTCACTGTAGCTACGTAGTCATAAAAGTTTTATGATCACCATGGGCAAAATCCAATGAAAATTTTAAGAAAAATAAGGTGCATATGTTACAATATATATTATGAGCCCAGTAAAACAGTATGAAGCAGGCTAACATACTCATCTATGACAGCACTTCACTGTACCTGAGACAACATTAATCCCTATGCATTGGATATCTTTGCAAGTATCACAGCTGGTAGAAGGTGGTAGTTGGTGGTGACCATCATCCACTCACTTGATGTGGTGCTGCCTACTTCACCTCATTCATTCTGTTTTTGTGTCTGCCATTCTTTCTTTCTACTGCTCCCATTCCTTCCTGTCACTTATTACTGTACTCTCCTTTTCACTTGAGGTGGATCTTCACTGAGTGACAAACCTAATGTTTCCCTGCAGCTCAAGAAACAATTTACAACACTTGGTGGTAACCATACAACCAGATAATGGGGTGATATGGAGCCTGCTATGGTGCCTTTGCTAACTGGGTGGAGAGATGCAAGTGTGGTATCCATCCAGGAACCAAAGCTTCACATATATTTTCCCATGACTTGCTGTTGTGGGGTGCTATCAACCACATGGGAATATCAGTTCACTGCACAGGATGACTCTGGAGGGGCAGTTGGTTGCCTGTGGTTGATGGGTCTGCTCAGCCAGACATACCAGGGTTGATTAAAAACAACAACAACTAGTAGAATTGTTCAGCCAGGTCAGCATTATAGATAACACGTTGTGGACTTGTTTTTCCTTCTTTCAAGGCAAATGCTGTTCAGTACATGCCAGGCTTTTTTTTTTTTTTTTTTTTTTTTTAAAGGAAGAAGGAACCAAAGGCCAGGGGCCTGCAAGTTGTTCCCTCCAAGAAAAAACAAGATAACAGAAAGCCAAATTCAAGTACCATGTAATGTATAATTATCATAATCGTTTGTTGTATTAAACAATGTGTTATGAATAAAAGCTCCCCAGGCTGAATCCTGGAGCATTCTTCAGTCCTTATTTGGGCACTCTTTGGTCATAATTAAGCTCATTTTGGTCCAGCAATGAGCTTTTTCAAATTGGACAGGCAGGTGCATATTACACCTTAGCCTTCTTTCGGATGTTAACCATTTAACTTGTTTTAATATTGACGTACCTGGCATCCATAGCATGCAAGAAGATATTGTTCTGTAATGTGTATAGTAATGGTAGCTATTCAAGGAAGAAGTGTTGCAGCATCTCCAAAGTCACTAAAAGTACCAGTATGGCTCTTAAACTCTTAGCTATGGGGTACATCAGCTTGCATTGCCTCAGCTCACTAGACTACCAGGCTTCCATTTCAGCCTTATTATTAAATGCCAGAACTATACCTAGGTTTGTAATGAGACAGCATTATTTTGTCTTATGTTTGTGTTAATATCAGCTAGCACATACAGAAAAAGAATTACTGTGTTATATTAATCATTCCCTATTGTTTCACAGTCAGAATTGAGAAATCATGGTAGTGCTGAGCAAATTGTCAGCCATATCTCAGTCTCGGGATGTGAGACTGTTTGGAAGCACTTCATCACTGGCCTTCCTCTACTGGCTGTATTGTGTGTCAAAGTCCAACAGCCAGAGCAGGTATGAAACTTGTTTATTTATCTGTCTGTGTATGGTGTATTTGTTTATCTATCCATCTATCTCTCTGCCTATATATTTGTCTGTCTGACTGTAGCCAGATGCCTCAGCTAATCCTGGATGGGGTAGCCAAAGACAAATTGTTTCCATGTCATTGTGTCCTCCATCGCAGGTTGTCCTCCCACCAACTCCAACTCCCACCATGCTTTCCTGTTTCTATCCCATTGTTAATGGTGCCGGTATGGTTTAAATGTTACTGGTAAAATATTTCTGATGGATTTGGCAAGATTACTATGTAATATAAAGAATTTCTGCAGATGAAATACTTACCACTGTTTGGTATTACCATATTAAATATAGATAATAAATGAGTCCTTTACACTGTTCCATGCTGTATGCAATAGTGTGAGATGGGTGTGATCTTTAAAATGATGCTGACACTATATACTTCATTCACTAACTGTTCCTAAATATATATATTTTTTCTAGGAGAGCCTCTAGAGATGAAGTTAAATTCATCATCAGTGAATCCAGTGGGGCTGGTGACAAAAAGAAAGCACAGGTAGGCGGCAGCTACTGAAGTATATTTGTGCTGATTGTTATAAAAAAAAATAGCTTCAAAGTCACTGATGTGTCAGTGCTATGAAGGCCTTGAAATAAGTCAGGGACATTAGTTTGCCAAATATGCCACCACTTTGGCCCTCCACATACCTCTGCTGGCCAATCTTCCTAAGCTGAGGGAAGCTTGATGTGTATATCAGAGCATATATGATCCTCTTTGATATGGTGTGTCAGCAAAGAAAGTAACTGACATGCCCTCAGTGTGGAATAGTAGAACTTATGTCCCTAACCACTAGGGAGAAGACTGTACATAGGATCCAAGAGTTTATTGCATTTTTACTTCACACAAATCTTAATTATATTTCCAGGTGAACAGAGAGTTCTTCAAATCCCTCCAAGGCATCCTCCGAATCCTTGTGCCAAGGTTTTGGAGTTCTGAGTGTGGCTACCT
>JAGKTI010022050.1:0-15447 GCA_018397915.1 Birgus latro | reverse complement strand
CGATTGTGATGAGTGATACGTCCGTGTATAGGCGAAATGGCAGGTTGTAATCTGGGAAGGCAACGACGGGGGCTGTGATGAGTTTGCTCTTCAAGGTGCTGAAGGCGGTGACCCTGTCCTTTGTCTATGAAAAGGCTCTCCTTTCTTCGTCAGGTTGTGGAGGGGCTTTGCGATGTTGGCGAAGCCTTTTATGAACCTCTGGTAATAGGAGGTTAGTCCCAGGAATGCTCGGACTTCTGTTACGTTCCTAGGTAGTGGGAGATCCGCGATGGTACGGAGTTTGTTCGGGTCTGGAGCAATCCCTTCCCGGGAGATATATGTCCCAGGAAGGCAACCGAGCATGCCGCCAAAACACACTCGGACGGTTTAAGTTTTAACCCGGCCTGCCTGATCCGTTGGAAGACCTGCTTGAGGTGGTGGAGGTGGTCACCCCAAGTCCTGCTAAAAACAATAACATCGTCTAAGTTGGCCAGGCAAGTCTCCCATGTGAGGCTACTAAGGACAGACTCCATAAGATGAGAGAAGGTGGTAGGGGCGTTACAGAGTCCAAAGGGCAGAACGTTAAATTCATAATGTCTCCCATGGTCTTTTCTCTGTCGGTGGGGTGTACTGGAACCTGCCAATATCCTGACTGGAGGTCCAAGGTGGAAAATCAGGATACTTTGTACAGGGAGTAGAGGGAGTCATCTATACATGGCAGGGGTGTGGCATCTTTGGCAGTGACGTCATTGAGGCATCTGTAGTCCACACAGAATTTCATTGATCCGTCCTTCTTTTTCACTAGTACGACGGGGGAGGACAACGAGCTGGTGGAGGGTGAGATGACACCGGTATCTAACATATCCTGGACCTGCCGGTCCTCCTCAGCTCGCAGGTGTTTTTTTCTTTCGCCGAGATGGTTTGCGAATTGGTGGTCCTTTGCTGTGGATCTCGTGGATCAGGACAGTGGTGTGGCCTATATCCATTGGTCCTGATGCAAATAGGTCCTGAAAGACCAGGAGTAGGCGGCATAGGCTGTCCATTTGGTGAGGAGAGAGATGGGGGTATTGGGGGGGGAGGGAGGTGGGGGCGCGAGGAGGTGTGCAGGGCTCAGCCTCCTCCATTTCTCCCATGAATAGCCCTTTTGGCAGGGTAAGGAGGGTGGTGGACAGGTTAGCGATGCGAACCGTATCATGGTGGGGTGGGAGGAATGTGGGGAGAAGTAAGCAGGAGGAAAGGGTTCCAGGGGGCAAGGAGGAGGAAAAAAGGATGGAGGTTCCAGATGGCCGGTTTAGTTGCAGCTAGGCCTCATGATGAGGGGGGATAGTGAGGCTGGAGGCAATGGTAGTAGGGAAGGTGAGGGCAGGGGCAGAGGGCAAAACAAGGGGTCAGGAACCCCAGGGGGTGAAGAGTGGGGATCGGGGGTGTAGGGGGAGGCATGCACGTGCAGATGGGCTGGGGGCTGGAGTCCGTCCGGAGGTTTGTTAAACTGGAGTCATCGCCCTTGGCAGTCGATGCTTGTCCAGATCTTTTGAAGGAGATCCAGCCCCAGGTATCTGTCGTATGCACAACAAGAGGAGTCAAAGATGATGAAGGGGTGTAATGCAGAGACGTTCTGGAGCGTGTCTGCGCGTAGGGCCTGTATTTCCCCACGTAAGGGCAGGGGGCCATCTCCCGCGTCCTCCAGGTGAGCTGAGGTGGGGAAAAGCGAGCCATTGGTTGAACAGTGAAGGGAGTAGAAATGACTGTATAGGCAGGATCTAGCTGCTCCCATATTGACTAGCAGTCTTGCCTTTACCCCATTCAGTCTCATCTTGGGGTAGAGTAGGGGGCAGTATTTCTGTGAGGTGGCCCCCGGTGCGGAGGCGGCCCTAAAAGTCCAGCTGTTGTGGTGTATCGTTGTCCTCAGGCTCCATTACCCTGGGGTCTAAGGGGTTGTCTGTGGTGGTGTCACTCTTGGTGTCGTCATCCTCTACGACCGAAATCTTATGGCGTCCTGGCGTGGTGAATTTCCTCCGAGTTGCTTTCAGCTGTTCCCTGATGTCGTGGAGGGGGCATTTGTTACTACATGCAGTGAACTCCCAGGGGTTGATGGAGATCCAGTTTGTGTCCTTTGTGTCAGGACACTTGCGTGAAGAGTGGGCCTTTGGGATGGAGGGCGTTGTTGTAGGGCTTGGCTGAACTGAGGGTGGGCGAGGGGGGCGTGTTGGCACTGGTTTCTGTGTAGGGAATCTGCTTACTGCACCAATCTGCTGAGGGGTAGTACGGGCAGCCAGGAGGTGACGTACCAGCTGGATATCTTGTTCCAAATTTCCCGTAGAGTCATGGATTGTAAAGTGCTCCCTGACAGTGCTAGGGAGAATCCTGGCCAGGGAATTAAAAATATGTTGCTCCCGGGTTTCTTTGTTGCATCCCGCATATGCGGCGGTGACAAGTCACCTGGCCTGGATGAGTGTGTCGTTGAGGTTTCCATCGTAGGTAAGAGAGTCGAGCTGTGCTAGTGCTATGACTTTCCCTAGTGAAGGGGTGACTGCCTGAGCTGTAAGTTTATTAAATTCCGTCCATGTTAAGTCCGGGACGATCTTGGGTGCAATTATGGCTACGGCTTTGCCAAGCAGTGGTAGCGTTACTGCTATTTTCTGCCTGTCTGTGTCGAAGGCTATATCTAGTAGTGGTTTTACTATTTCCAAGTTTGTGTGGATGTCATATTGTTCAGGGTCGAATTTGGGTATTTGGACGTGTGGCTTTGCTGCCATTTTGCCGACGTTTCCCTTGTTCCCCTGTTGCCACCCACCGGGTCAAGAACCACCGCTGGCCACCAGTGTTATGGTGCATGAAAAAGGGTGCGACTTCTCGTCCCTTAAACACGGAGCCTGGAGCGGGGTTCTCTTTCTAGACAAGGTTGGGCTCTATTAAGGCAATGAGAGGGAACAGGGCATAAAACTCAGGGCAACACCTTACACATATATTACCAGAAATTACAAACTCTACTACAATATGATGGCACACTTTACAAAGAAATAGTGTCACACACACTTAGACAGGACTGGAGGACTTGGCGACAGGATGGTGTGACTGGGGCTTGCTGTAGGGTAAGGCCCAGTCGAGGGCCCTGGTTGGCGGTCTGCGTCAGGAGGCCCCGGGGTCGTTGGGACTTCCAGTAGCTGCGCCGGAAGGCCGACCCGTAGAGTCTCGTCCGGGAGCTGTCAGAGGGCCGTGCAGGAGAGGGTGGGCCCGTCCACAGGAATACAGGAGGAAGGGGCTCGGGCTTAGGGGCTGGGCCCAAACAGGTTCAGTAGGCGTACTTGCCTACACTTACGCAGAGGTCATCGCGTGGGGCTGGGGAGGTCTCGTCCCAGCGTCCTAGGGATGTCTCGGCTGATCCTGGGGCTGCGGTCTCGCTGCTGAGCCTCTGTGAGGTATGGCCTGCAGCGGCTTGAATCGCACGCACCTGAGCCAAAGAGAGGATCCCGCACTTTCCCTCTGGGCAACGCGGGCTTTTATACAACCCATTACATCACTCTTTTCTCCCCCTAGTGATTAATTTGGTCAGTTTCGCTCTCCCACATGGTAGCGTAGCATTGGAGGCCACCACCGGGATGTAAGGCTGTCAACACGACATATGACCCTCATGGCCCTTACCTCACATCCCACACTGCTGCCGACCAATGTAATAACTGAAATCAAACTGAATAAATTAATCACTGTTCTGGCAGAGATTCGAACTCAGGTCCCCGCGCTTGAATCGCGCGCACGTTACCTGTGAGCCAAAGAGGGGATCCCCCACTTTGCCTCTGGGCAACGTGGGCTTTTATACACCCCATTACAAAAGCGTGGGAACTACTTGGAATCTCGAGTTTTCAAAGGGAGTATGTGTCTCTAATCGGTGAACGCCTCAATTACGAAATCAAGTTGAGAGATGTTTCATTGTGACACTGCATTTTTTGGCATCAGCTCTAGCAATTAAATGTCGGAGATTCCGCCTATAATTCTATATCAGGGAGAACTTGTGATGACATGGCGTTTGCAGGCTCGTTATAGTGAGAAAAAAACTACGGCAATTGGCAACCATGTTGATTATTTCCAAATACAGTATTTCTAATCTCGACCTTCATGGGCACCGCTTTAACAACTGTTGGAGCCGCCAACCATATGGCGAGCGGGGCAGACGACATCAGCTCCCCCAACCCCCCCCCCAGATCACCGGGGGATTACCGCCAGCGCAGCTCGGCTGGGAGCAGGAACGGCCTACCTGTTAAACTTCCCAGCGCCCCTCTTGTGCCCAGGTGAGGGCCCGGAAAGGTAGCAGTCGCCGGCACCTTGTCTCCGGCCGGAGCACAGCTCTGCAGGTAAGGGGTGGAGTTTACAACTCCATACAGCGCCGCGGTCGTACCGGGTACGGGGCAGAATTGGCCATTGTCTGTTCCCCAGCTGTCTCCCCGCCGCAGGGCCGCGACACGGACGCGTGTCGGTCAGGCAGGACCGGCCAGCAGTCATTCATCTCCTGTAGGCGTTCCCCCAAGAGCGGCACCGTGGTACCGGCCACGAGCCGTACTGGGCATGAGGCAGGATCGGCCATAGTCCGTCTCTCAGCTGCTAGAACCTAAGCTCACCGGCAAAGGCCATAGCCGTCCCAGAGCTCACCTCCTCGGCCACTCAGGCGTCGGCCACAAGTCACGCCAGGCCTAACACAGTGCAGGCCACAAGCCGCCAAGAAAGCAGGCCTAACACAGTGCAGGCCACAAGCCGCCAGGAAACCATCTCTCCCTGTGCCCTCTCGGCGTTGGCCACGAGCCACGCCAGTCCTAACACAGTGCAGGCCACAAGCCGCCAGGAAGGCAGTCCTAACACAGTGCAGGCCACAAGCCACCAGGAAGGCAGGCCTAACACAGTGCAGGCCACAAGCCGCCAGGAAACCATCTCTCCCTGTGCCCTCTTGGCATCAGCCACGAGCCACGCCAGGCCTAACACAGTGCAGGCCACAAGCCGCCAGGAAACCAGGCCTAACACAGTGCAGGCCACTAGCCGCCAGGAAACTATCTCTCCCTGTGCCCTCTCGGCGTTGGCCACGAGTCACGCCAGGCCTAATACAGTGCAGGCCACAAGCCGCCAGGAAACCAGACCTAGCACTGTGCAGGCCACAAGCCGCCAGGCAGCTACCCTCACGGTCACTCAGGCGTCGGCCATGAGTCACGCCTGGCCCAGTACAGAGCAGGCCACAAGCCGCCAGGAAACTACCCTCCCCTGTACCCATCAGGCGTTGGCCACGAGTCACGTCGGGTCAGGAGCAGAGCTGGCCATAGTCTGCTCCTCTCCTACGGGAGCACCAGTAGTCGGAGAGGACCCTACACCCGAGGCGTGGCAGGATCTTACCCAGGACCTTGGTTTCCTACGGCTCCACCAGGGTGACCAGCTGCCGGACCAGAGCCCCCGCAGACCTCGCAGCCGACGACGGGCCCCATCCACCACTCCCCCGGCCCGAGCTTCCCGTGAGGCGTCCCTGACGGCGCCGCCGCCCTCGAGCAGTTGCCGCATCCCAGCCGCCCCGGGTTCCAGTCCCCTGGGTCCCCTGTTGCCCCAGGAGTTGCCCCGCACACCAGGGCGCGACCTACCGGTAGGCGAGGTCTCCCGAAGGCGCTCCCAGACCCGACGTCAGGCCCGGCTCCTAGCCCTCTTCGGGCCGAGCCCTTAGCCCCACAGCCACGTGTGGGGCCCTGCCCAGGAACGCGCCACTCCGCCCCTGTTTCCCTCCTGACGGAGGAATCGACCTGGGCCCATCAGTGCTACCCAAGTGAGTGGACTATCTATGTATGTGTGTGTGTACCCTTAGGCTCAGTTTAAGTGTGCATCGGCAGGTATCTTACGAGTGATTCCCTACAGTGTATCCTCAAAGTGAAGTGACCAGGAACCCCGAATAAGATTGGACGTGCCGATAGATAGAACGTGGCCGGTAGAGTCCTGGCGCCCTGGACAGTCTTTGTGATAATCTAGAAATGCCCCTTTTGTGTCTTTGTGCCTTGCGCTGGTGTTGACGTTCCCCCTCCCCTGTGTTCAGTTAACCGTGCACCAACCCTTTGTCCCAACGTGTTTAACCCGGGCATATCAAAATACCACAGTTCCCCTTGTTAATGACTTTTACCGGCAACCCTACCTGAGATAGACTTCCGGCCGCCAGGTTCCTGAAATACAGGTGTAACGTAATTTATATATATATGTAGTGCCGTCCAGTGCTATACGGGTTTTAGAAATTGTACCAAAATCATTCCTGTGTCCGAAGATATAAATGTGTTGTATGTAACACGAGTGTCGGGCTGATAGTTACCATACTTGAACAAGAAGGTAAGGTGACGAATAGCAATTGTGTACAGTGTTCACTTACCCCCGGCCAACCCATTGTAATATCTGTGATGTACTGTTGTTCTGTGTTTTATATCTAGAATACATGTGTAATAGTTACTGCCTTGTTTTTGTGTCCAGTCCTACTCTTAGGAGTTACTCCCGGTCTAGAATAGGGACCCGCTTTAGCCTGCGTATTTGAGGGTGAGAAACCGTCCCACAAATACGTAGCACAACACCGTCATCATGAACCCTGGCACAATCGGAACAATTCTAGTGTTATTTTCCGATGACGCCAGACGATTTTGTGAAGTTGAAATTGAGTCATAAGAGCCCGAGTGTTAATGCCTCCAGTGAGAGAGGTCCTTCTTGAGTTGAGCAAAACCGTCCAGAATTAACTAGAGAAAATCAATTTAAAGCATTTACGTGCTGAACGGGTTAAGATGAAGACACCAACGACGACGACGATGATGATGATGATGAGGAGGAGGAGGAGGGAGGTGAGGAGAAGGAGGGGGGGGGGTGAGGAGGAAAAAGAGGAAAAGGAAAAGGAAGAAGAGAGTTTAGAATAATACCTATCGACTTCACAAGGGTTATGAAGGCAGATCAATAATTTTTTGCTGTTCCCGTCTTCCTCTGAAGTACCACCTTCAACAGTCAGTATTACCTACAGGTCCCTAGTTGTGCTGCTAAGGGAAAAAAATGACACATGCTCATTATTTTTGGTTTCTTGCAATGAGTCTGTCTAATAAATACAAGGTCTAACAACAACAATAAATATAATAGGTGGAACCACTATAAAAAAAAAATAAAACACGAAAAACTAAACAGCCTATGACAACCAAGTCTATATACTGTGATGACAACTACCAGCTAAACGAGTGAATATCTAGAAAACATGAAATATCTAACAATGCTAGTAATAAATATAACAGGTAATAAATATAACAAATATAAAAAAATACAATAAATGTCTAATCTTAACATACGTAGACAAAAACAAATTTAAAAAAGTAAACAAAGCAACCAACACTGTAGAGTAGGATTCGAAAAAGAGAACAGTGAAAAATAATAAATATAAATACACCGTTTGTGGAAAGAAAGAAGATGTAAACAAATAGGTCCAACGATAAAAAATAATTGTATCAGGTGATAATAGAAAAAAAATGTTAAGCACCTCTTCAATACTTTTTTTTTTCTTATTTCCATGGAATTTTATTAAGTTTTAGAATCTTTCTCAAATTTAGAGCGTTTAGAAACATCCTTTAGTAACCCCATCATTACTAAAGATCCTTCCTATCTTAAATAAGATCTTTTGGTGGTAGGGTGCGTGGCAGTAATAGTAGTAGTAGTAGTAGTAGTAGTAGTAGTAGTAGTAGCAGCAGCAGCAGTAGCCCCGGGTTCATCTGAAACGTGAACCCGGTGACTGCAGGCATAAGTTGATATTCTCCTGCAGGTTATCATCCTCCTTTTGGGGGACTGGAAAGTGACTGAGGAACATTTCTATAACCAGACTGTGGAACAATTTGATTATATTGGTGCTACCCCTTGAAGGCATCCCCCTCCAGCTTCGGTAGCCTGAATAAAAAAAATAAAAAAAATCGAAGTGAAGATGTTAAAAACTGGAGTCAGCTGGACCGAACTGTAGTACTCTTCCTCAGTACGAACATAATACATAATCTTCTCGAAGCTCTCGGTATAGTCTTCACTTGACAACAGTTCTTTCTGTTGTCGTGTCAAATTCTCTCTGTAAAACAAGAATCTACCAATAAATAAGGTTGGTGTACCTACATAGAGAGGGAAAAAAAATATTGTGATATGATACGAACCATGAAAAAGCTAGGAAGATGTGAACAGACTTTCTATTTTTTCTAAATACAAAGGAACAGCTCGTCTTTCAGGGTCGAAACCAGAGGGATGACCAGGGTGGCAATGGCCATCCCTGAAATATGACCGGGAGCATCCCAAATTTCCAGGGGAATAATCCCAGACTCTCCCCTCCCCTCCCCTCCACATATAATTAGGCTTTGCCATCTTTCCGACATCCATTTTTTTTTTTAAATCTTAGTTAGTTCCCTGTTGTCCTTTTCAAACATTTTGTCGACCGACCAGTTTGTCATGTCTGTTCCTCTCTGGGTAAAACAAATAAACTAACAATGACTAAGTATAGGTGGTTTAATAAGTATATATATATGTGTGTGTCTGTGTGTGTGTGTGTGTGTGTGTGAACACACTATTCACCTTTCCTTCATGAGAACGTACTGTGCCATTCTGCCCCTTTGGGCCTTTTCTCGTCGTACTTCCAAGTGGAAACAATGTCATCTGTCCGTCACATCTGCACCCCAATACCTGTGTGTAAATAGAAAATGTAATGGCTCGCTGGCCTTGAATTAGCCAAGGTCTTTTTCTCTAACATGGCTACGAATACTCGACCGTCCTCTCATTGTCCTGTCTGCTCAGTCATCCTCTATTGTAATGTCTGTTTCCTTCTTTCTTACTCTCTCTCCCTTAAAAGAGTAACAATAACAATAAACATACCAGGTACAGAAAGTAAACTTTAAAAAGATATTGCAAACAACTACGAATCAGTAAGGAACAGATACAAAAGGACAATCCACTCTTCCTCCGTATGAACAAACATGATTACTTCCATTTAACTTATCTACGAACCAAATGTCTTCATCATGATTGTTTCTCTCTAAAAAGCAAAACCTAAAAACTACAATAAATAATACCGAATGTGAATTTAAGAAGTAAGGAGAATATGTCACCTGTTAAGATTTTTAGCTCAACAGGGCAAGGATACGAACGCATTATCTACAAACTACGTCGTCATCTTCTCGCTGTAGTATCTTCTCTCTAAAATCAGAAATCTAACAGCTACAATAAATATAACTAATGTAAAGTGAAAAAAATAAAAATAAAGATTAGGGGGAAAACTAATTTGTAGATATGTTGCTCAGTAGGCAAGGATACGGACGAATATCCGCACTTCAAGAACAAATTCCACAATCATTCTCTCTCTGCAGTATCTTGTCAACCTGTCAACAACGGCCCCAGTCAGTCTTATCTCTTTCTGCTAAAAAGTATCACTCCATCCCACTTGACTCTTTGTATGGCCATCAAAGTGTGTGTGTGTGTGTGAATATTTGCCCCAACAGGTGGGGACACGGGCAAACAAAGAGCCCGTCAGAGGGCGCGCAAGCGCGCTGGCAGAAAAACGTAAAAAAGCGGGGCTCCAGCAGACACATGTTCGGACGAGGATTGGCGGGAAGAGCAGGGGAGAAGACGAGGGCTGGCGGAAGATGGTGTGGCCGGCTGCACAGGTCGAAAATAAAGGCGGGCAGGGCGAGACGGGCAGCAGGATGGACGGCGTGGCGCCGATCGAGGGGGCGCCGACAGCTGCAGATCGATGAACCCGCCCCGACGCTGCCCTCAACCCCCTTGCCCTGGATGGTGTAGGGCTGACTCGCCCAGCTCCCCAGCAGCAGACGGAAAGCCAAAGGGGATGGCCCAGTCACGGTCGACGGCGAGGGAAAAGCCCCGATCCAGGTGGAGGGAGAATAGTCGGTCTCGACCTCCAGGTCGGCTGGATCAAGGCCACATCCTCAGGGTGGATGGACCAGACCAAACCCCCTCGGCCGGTGGAGAGCTGCGGGAGAACTGGTCCCGCCGCGGGTTGGGTGGAGATCCTCACACGGCGAGAGATGGGCTGCGAGTCCCATCAAAGTATCTAATCTCGCTTTTAACCCTCTCGTGTAAAGGACAGACTCAACTCCTTCAGTATTCATGCGACTTATCCATTCGGTCTTTAGTGACATGATGGGACACACTCTTTTTGCTTACCTAGATGACATCATTGTTGCAAGTAAATCAGTCCCTGACCATTGTGCCAAACTGCAGCAAGTATTGGAACGCCTACAGCTAGCAGGCCTGAAAATCAACCTCAGTAAATGTGACTTCCTGAGAAAGAAAATCAACTTTCTAGGGCATGTCGTCGACGCACAAGGCATTCATACTAACGACGACAAAACTAAGGCGATCATCAATTTCCCAGAACTTACCACTACCGATGCTGTCAGAAGTTTCCTAGGCATAAGTGGTTACTATCGCAGATTCATTAAAGACTATGCAAAGATCGCCGCTCCTCTAACCCACTTACTAAGGTAGAATGTAAGAATGTATCCTTTGTATGGACTAACGATCAATCCCAGGCTTTCCAAGCGCTAAAGACAGCTCTTGTCAATGCCCCAATGCATTCCCTGATTGTACCAAACCCTTTCTTCTATGCACAGACGCCTCAGGCGAAGGAGTTGGTGCAGTTTTAATGCAACTAGATCAAGCATTCAGGAAGCATGTAATAGCGTATGCTAGTCGCGCACTTACCACCGCTGAAGGTAATTACAGTGTCGCCGATTTAGAAGCTTTGGGAGTAGTCTGGTCCTTGAAACATTTCAGAGACATAGTATATGGTTATCCAGTGCATATCCAGACAGACCACCTTCCTCTATGTGATTTGTTTAAGGGACGCAAGCTCACCGGTAGGTTAGCTAGATGGTCCATCACCATCCAGAACTTCAATCCCACTTTTCAGTATGTCCCAAGAAAATCGAATGTAGGCACAGACGCACCTGTCACGTCATATAGCCGCACTTGTCACGTCCCAGCAGCCCAAGGCCACTGACAGCACAACCTTAATATCAAAGGATGTTCAAAACTCTCAGCTCAAAGATTCCATGTGGTCCTAAGTAGTTTATTTCCTCGAATCAGGAGATGCCTCGACCTTACTTGCTCTCCCAGTACCACTAGATGAGTTCATACTAAAAGATGGTCTCTTATACAGAAAAACATTCCTTACAGGGAAGGATTTGCCCAACAGAGAAGTACACCAACTCGTTATCCCTACTGACCTGATATCTGCGGTCCTTCACATCGTTCATGATACACCTCACGCATCCCATCCAGGTAAAAACCGATGCTTGCGCCAAGCACGTCTCGAGTACTACTGGCCAACCATGCGTCGTGATATCAATGCGCACTGTGACTCATGCATCTCGTGCCACCGCCACAAAGGTTCCACCAGCTTACCTGCACCGCTCTTACAATATCCAATCCCGTCACGCCCATGGGAAACAGTGTCCATCAATCTTCTAAAACTTCCTCTTACAGAATCAGGCGCAGAGTATTTGTTTGTAGCAGTTGACCACTTCTCACGCTACTGTGTCCTCGTACCCCTCTCAGATAAGACCGCGAAGAATGTTGCACGTGCCTTCGTAGATCACGTAATTTGCCCGTTTAGTACACCACATACCATCCTCATTGACAACGGTACTGAGTTCAACAGTAGACTCCTGGAGGAGATCTGTCGCCGCTTTAAAATTAATAAATACAATGTCATACCTAACCATCCAGCTTCCAATGGCCTTGTAGAGGCCACAATTGAAAAATCCTAGAGTGCTTCAGACACCTAGGCTCCCATAGTTCGTCATGGGATGACTGGATTCCCCAAGTGGCATCCTCAATCAACAGCTCCATCAATGCTTCCATTGGTGAATCTCTCTTCTTTGTCCTCTTTGGTTTTGACAAACACATACCATGCACCGTTATCCTCAAAGCCAGACCCCATCTATAACATGGATGATTATGTCAAAGTAAAATTGGCCAACTTCCAAACAATCCATCAGTATGTAACATCCAATCTCGCTTCATCTAAGGAGGACATGATACAATGCCAACATAAATCTGCCTCTCCTATCACTATCAACGTCGGTGATCTAGTCTTTGCTAATTCCCATACGCGCACCTCTAAATTGGATGACAAATTTACCGACACCCATCGCGTACTGAATAAACAAGCCAACAAGTTCCACATCCAACACCTCTCCACTACAGACACTAAGTGGGTCCATGCTGATGATCTAAAACGTGCTCAATGGGGCCTAGTGTTGGAAGAATCACTTGCGCCACCTACTGCTCTCCCTCCTACTCCACAAATCCCTCAATCTACCCCATCTCCACCTATCCATCAGTCTCCTTTATCTCCACCTACACCTACTCATTCATCACCCAAACAATATCGATCCAAACTGCGTTCCACCCATCAGCCTTTCCAGGAACTCTCCCATTAATTCTAACCTAATCTTCTTGATATGATGTTAGCAGTGTACCTGCTGGCAGTGCTGACCCACTTAGGGTCTGGGTCCGGTGAGGACGATGGTGGAGTACGTCCTGGGGCCTTGGTCAGCTCGAGAGGCGAGGTAATGCTCATCGAATGTAGTCTCCCTGCACTACGATCTTGCGCCCCTGGCCGACGTAGCCATCGCCCTGCCTGACTATGCGCACCAGCTCCACAAAATCAAGACCCACCTCACAGCCTTCATGAGGAAACAACCCAAATCAGTATTTATATCATCTTTTCCTACCACTCTCCTGGCAGTTGCAATACATTTCCGGTAAATTCACTGAGCTCAATGACACATTCTCCATTCAGCCACCCGTAGGTCGTTCTCGTGTGAAACGAGGTCTCTTTGACCTCGGAGGTGAGATTCTAAGCGGCTTGTTTGGCGTCGCTACAGCCCATGACCTTTCCGGCTTCAAATCTGACCTAGCTCATTTAGCTTCTGCCCTGGAATCTCAACGCCGAGTCATCAAGGTCCAACACACTATGTTACAGAAGATTACAACCCACCTAAATGAAGTAACTTACACTCTGAACAACTTCACCGCCATCTTAAAACAACATCTCTCAAATCTCAACGTTATTTCTCAGTTCTTTTATCTCAAACTCAACATGGATAATCTCCAATTAGCCATTGACTCTCTATTCTCTCAGGTCACTACCTTGGTTCGTATCCTAGTCGATGCTATTAATGGACGTGTCACTGCAGACTTAGTACATATCTCAACTCTCCAGTCAGTATTAGAATGGGCTCACTCTACTTTCGGTTTATCCCCAGTACTCCCCTACTCTTCTCTCGACTATTACTATCCAGTTCTCGAGACTACTCTTCTCACCAAATACGTCGTCGTCCATATCCCTCTACGTTCTACCATCACCTTCAACCTTTTCCACACCATTCCCTTCCCCTTCCGATACAACAACTCCTTATTGCAAGTCTCCGTTCCTTCAGAATATTTCCTCCTCTCACATGACCATCTTTCATATGCCTTCCTTTCTACCACAGACCTCCAGCAGTGTTCCTTCCTCACCCCTACCTCTCGTCTCTGTGCTGCCCACCTTTTCGCTATCTTCCCTAGCAGTGCTACACTCTGTGAGTCTCCTTTAGTTCGTAACCATTCCATATACTCGGCCTGTTCCTTTGTTCCAGCTCCTGTACTCCCAGTCCACCATGCTCACCTCAACCACGTCCAGTACTTCTTCTTTACTGTTCCCATCTCTGTCACCATCATGTGTCCTGGTACTTCGGTCCGCTCCTTACCTGCTAGTGGTCTCTACAAAGCACCGGTCTACTGTACCGTCAAATCAGAGTCAGTCATTACTTACGCCACTCGCTATCACCAACCAGTCCGTAAACACTCCTATGACATCGTCCAACCAATTGACATGCCTTCCAACCTGCCATCTACTAACATTACCGTTATCTCCCCAACATGTGTATGCCAACATTCCTCAACGACAGTGACTTCATTATGGATCAATATTCTCTGGCCTTCAGCCATTCATGGGTTCATCCAACCATTGTGTTTCCCCCTGTGGTCATCTCTTTCATAGGTTTTCTCCTCGTCCTCTGTGCAGTGCACTGTTGTGTCTGGAAAATGGAACACAGACTACAGGAAATCAGACTTGCTACTGGCATAGTACGCCCTACCCAAGATTAAGTGCCCTCGTATTCAGTGACTACCAATGCCACCTGATAAGTTGCATAAACTGTGGCCAGAAAAAGTACCACCGGCAAATGTTGGCATATCTCTGATACAGTAATGTGTGACATTTAGAAACTAACAGAAAAAAAAAAGGAAAGACATGTGCACCCTATTTCACAAGAGTGATCTACAGTACTTATATAGATATAAGAACATGCGTGAACACATACTTTATTTACTCCTTGTATCATATATCAACATGACTCCTTGTGTATCTTATATCAACATATCTTCCCTTGTAACAATGTATATCCCCTTGACATGGCCATGTCCTCCCTCCTACCCCTGTATCATACTTACTCCCTACCATTCCCTGTATCATAATCCCTCCCTCCTTCCCCTGTGTCATACTCCCTACTTGTACAAACCTCCCGCCTCCCTTAGTCATATGAACCAGCCCATATCACACCTCTTTAGTGTCAGGAGATACCATCTCAACCACCCGGGGGAGTATTGTACCATTCCCCTTATACAGTATGTATATATTATGCCCGTTATGTATATGCATATACTGTATGCCCCCCTCACTGTGTGCCCCCACTGTATCCTAGAACTGCAGACGTGTTCACCGTTCCCAGGCTTGAGCCAACTCGAAACGTATGTAACAGTCAGTCGAGGGCTAACTTCTAGACAGGCAACATCTTATCTCTGTGCTCCACAATTAAAGGCGTAAATAGCTACTCCAGGACTTTCCTTAAACCATCAAGAGAGGGGTGTTACAGTACCAAGAAGCCAATCGGGTACTTCTAAAAAAAAAATTGACCCCTTGCGAGTCTCGATATTCAACAACAGACAAGGAGGCTTTAGCAATAGTTTTCGCATGCCGTAGCTTTCATCATTACTTATGGGATACCCATTTCACGATAGTCACTGATCATCAACCTCTAACAAGCATATTCAAACGCAGGACTAAATCACCTCGGATGAACCGATGGATTCTAGAAATGAGGGAATATAACTACGACATTCAATACCTCAAGGGCAAGAATAATTTTGTTGCAGACCAGTTGTCACGCCCAGTTCAAGTGGTAGTCTGATCGCCTGAAGCTACATGGCTCGGGTTGGACCAAGAACAAATGAGAGACCGCCAGAGAGAAGAACCAGTATGGCGAGAACTAGCGCAGTGTCTGGAAGGTGGTAGAATCCCCGCTAAAAGATTACCAAAGACTACGTTAGGTCAGTTTACCTTGGTAGATGAATTATTACATTTTGTGCGCGAAAAGGTGGATGGTAGTCTTCATTATAGTC